>PITA01021809.1:0-31826 GCA_004023965.1 Spilogale gracilis | reverse complement strand
ACAGTAGCAACTTATACTCACTGATAGCCCAGATCCCCTTATGGATAAACCTTGATAAAATTTAACTTTATTCCTGAAGGCATTATTTCAGTCTAAAGAATCTCATGCTCAGACTCCAAACAAAGGAATCATTACTACTAACAAAATTTCTGTTTGCTTCTCCTTGATTATCTCTGTAGCTCTTTAGTACTCTTGATGCTTGAGGATGGTAAATGGTCTTAGAATTTACTTTCTTGGGGCGCCTGGGTGGCCCAGTTGGTTAAGCGACTGCCTTTGGCTCAGGTCATGATCCCAGAGACCCGGGATCGAATCCCACATCAGACTCCCTGCTCAGCAGGAAGCCTGCTTCTCCCTCTCTCACTCCCCCTGCTTGTGTTCCCTCTCTGGTTGTGTTTCTCTCTGTCAAATAAATAAAATCTTAAAAAAGAAAAAAAAGAATTTACTTTCTTTTCTTGTACTACAGAAAGGGTTATGCTTAATCCTGAAGTCCTTAATCTCAACAGTTTTATCAAGGGAATAGTATTGCACCCATATTAAAATATTAAAAATTTAATATTAAAATATTAACATGCATATTTTAATATGGGTACAATGCATACCAGATATTTTCCCTCCTTTTATAATTCACAAGATTGGTCCTTAACAAGTGTTACTGTTAATAGCAATGCTTACCCATCTTAGGAATCAATGTTTCTTTCTCTCTCTCTCTCTTTTTTTAAAAGATTTTACTTATTTATTTGATAGAGAGAAACACAGCTAGGGAGGGAACGCAAGCAGGAGATTGAGAGAAGGAGAAGCAGGCTTCCCGCTGAGCAGGGAGCCTGATGCAAGGCTCCATTCTAGGACTCTGGGATCATGACCTGAGCTGAAGGCAGTTGCTTAACCAACTGAGCCACCCAGGTGTCCCCCCCTCTCTTTTTAACTTGAGTATAGGTGGCACACAATGTTATATTAGTTTCAGGTGTTCAGTGTAATGATTCAACTTCTCTACCTTATGCTATGGTCACCACAAAGATAGCTACCATCTGTCACCATACAACACTATTATAATATCACTGACTGTATTCCCTGTGCTGTGCTTTATATTCCCATGACATTCATTCCATAAGTGAAAGCCTGTATCTCCCATTCCCCTTCACCCATTCTTCCTATCCCCTCACTGCCCTCCCAAACATCAGTTTGCTCTCTGTATTTATTGGTCGTAATCTGCTTTTTGTTTGTTTATTCATTTTTTTTAGATTCTGCATATGAGTAAAGTCATATGGCATTTGTTTTTCTCAATCAAACTTATTTCACTTAGAATAATACCCTCCAGGTCCATCCATGTTGTCACAAATGGCACAATCTCACTTTTTATGGTTGAGTAATATTCCATTGCCACCCCACCCCCTGACAGAGTGCATCTTTCTTATCCATTTCACTATCAATGGACATTTAGATTCCTTCCACTATTGGCTCTTGAAGATAATGCTACAATAAACGTCTTTTAGAATTAGTGTTTTTATTTTCTTTGGATAAATATCTGTTAGTGGAATCACTGGATCTTATGGTATTTCTATTTTTAATTTTTTGAGGAATCTTCATACTTTTTTCCACAGTGGCTGTACCAATTTACATTCCTACCAACAGTGCACAAGGGGTCCCTTTTCTCCATATCCTCACCAAACTGTTGTTTTGTGTTGTTGATTTTAGCCATTCTGACAAGTGTGAGGTCATATCTCATTGTGGTTTTCATTTGCACTGCCCTGATAATTAATGATGTAGAGCATCTTTTCGTGTGTCTGGTGTCCACCTGTTTGTCCTCTATGGAAATGTCCATTCAGGTCCTCTGCACATTTTTTTTAAGTTAATTTGTTTGTTTTCTTGGGGTTGAGTTGCATAAGTTCTTTATGTATTTTGGATATTAACCCCTTATTAGATATATCATTTGTAATGTTCTCCTATTCAGTAGGTTGCCTTTTTGTTTTGTTGATTTCTTTCACTGTGCAAAAGCTTTTTATTTTGATGTAGTCCAAAGAGTGTATTTTTGCTTTTGTTTCCCATGCATAGGAGATATATCTTAAAAAATATTGCCATAGCTAATGACAGAGAAATTACTACTTGTGTTGTCTTCTAGAATTTTTATGGCTTCAGGTTTTACAATCAGGTCTTTAATCCATCTTGAGTTTATTTTTGTGTATGGTGTTAAGAAGTGACCCAGTTTCATTCTTTTGCATGTAGCTGTCTAGTTTTCCCAACATCATTTATTGAAGAGACTGTCTTTTCCTCATTGTATATTTTTTTCCTCCTTTGTTGCAGATTAGTTGGCCATATAAACATGGGTTTATTTCTGAGCTCTCTATTCAGTTCTATTGATCTATGTGTCTATTTATTTTAAAAACAGTAGCATACTGTTTTGGTTATTACAGCTTTGTAGTATACCTGGAAACCTGGGATTGTGATTCTTTCAGCTTTGTCCTTCTTTCTCAAGACTGCTTTGACAATTTGGTGTCTTTTGTGGTTCTATACAAATTTTAGTATTATTTGTTCTAATTCTGTGAGAAATGCTGTTGGTCTTTTCATAGGATTGAATTGAAGCAATAGATTGCTTTGGATAATAATTCTTCCAATACCTGAGTGTGGAGTGTCTTTCCATGTGTTTGTGTTAGCTTCGATTTCTTTCATCAGTGTTTTACAGTTTTCAGAGTACAGGTCTTTTACTTTTTTGGTTAAGTTTATTCCTAGGTATTTTATTCTTTTGGATACAATTGTAAATGGAGTTTTCTTAATTTCTCTTTCTACCATTATTAGTGTATAGAAAAGCTATTGATTTCTAAATATTTCTCATGCTTCAGAGGATGAGTAAGATTCTTTTCACATTTCTACAGTTTTAAGCTTAGATATGGGCATTTTTGAGGGAGTGCCCTTAGCTTTGAAGATGCTTTTCCAATCTTACTTCTTTTGTCTTCTAGAGGATTGAGAAGACTTGTTTTTCCAGTTTGAATTATTCAAATAAGAAAAATATTTCTTTTGCATTTAGAGAAATTTTAGAGATTTTTAAAAATCACTTGGTTTTGGTATTAATTGGTATTAATTTGTTTGGTTTGGTTTGGTTTTCTTGCATATAAAATATCGCATAAAACTGGTTTTGAAACATGGTCCCTGACCAGCAGCATCTGTATCACTTGGGAACTTGTTCAGAGTGCAAATTCTTATCCTCATTTCAGATTTACTGAATCAGAAAGTTTGGGTATTGGGGCTAGCAATCTATTTTTAACAATTTCGCAGGGTAATTCTGATGGACACCTAAAGTCTGAGAACCCCTGGAATAACATAATGTGAAAAGTGGTTTAGTTTTTCCATATAATCCAAATAGAACTAAATAATTTGTACCTGAAAGATGGGACATTGTGTTGAGGTAGATTCTGAAGCATTATAGGGTCATCAGAAAAAGTGCTTTGAGTTTGAATGCTATTGGCCCCTGGTGAGGAGGGGTGTAAATAGGGATAGAAGTGGTTAGTTCCTTAATCTCTTGATTCAAGTACCACTTTAGCAGAAAGTACTTGGGTGTTGGTATTTCAAGTGTGACCTGAGAACCAGCATCTTCAGAATTACATGGGAGCTTATGAGAAATTCATCCCAGAATCTGCACTCTAAGTAGACTACCTGGTGACTCATAATCACATTAAAGTGAGAGGAGCCATTGACTTAGTGAGTACCTGGTAGCCTTTAGTTAAGTGTCAAGGGGTTTCCTCCTGCACGTTGCTTATGCCTAACACTTTACTGATGACTAAGCTTTGCTGGATTCCCAGCCTGTTGAATTTATTGACTTTTGTTAACTGAGGTTCATAAATATGAAATTATTGAATTAAAGACTGTCTTTTAAACTTTGATAGATACCACAGAATTGTCCTATCAGCAACAGGTTGTGAGACTTCCTTTTCTTAAATTTTTTTTTCAACCCTTTGCCATAGTGGTTATTTTTCAAATGCTTAATTATTTATATATTTATTTGCCAAAACTAAAGGTGAGAAATGGCATCTCATTTTCATTCTTTTTTTGGTTAGTTGAGTTTTGCATTTTGGAATATTGATCCCTTTCTGCTCTTTGTGTTTAACTTTATGTTATTGTTGATTATTATGTGCCACTGCATTGCTTAAATAGTTAATGCTTATTTATTATTTTATTAAATAATATTACGATCTATTAAATAATATTAAAATAGTTAATGCTTATTTATTATTTTATTACAAAACATTGTAGGACTTATTATAAAACCTTGTAAGTAAACCTTACAAAATCCTACAATGTATGGTTCACAATGTAGAGCTGAACATATTCAGTCTCAGAGCAATGGAATCATTTGTCCTCTAGGTCATGAACACAAAGGTAATCAATGGCATGTATATCATACACACAAATTAAAATTCAAGTTCAACTCAAATGTCCATGTATTTTCCAACTTTTGCTACCTTTCTGTTCAAAGAATAAGAACAAGAAAAGTGTGAAATGAAAAAAGGAATGGATTCAAGTTGTTTGAGAAAAAGTAAAGAGCTGAAACTATCATGGACAAAATTGTCTGGAAAATATTGTGGGTTAAAGCACTAATGATTTCATATGAGAAATAAAAATAAAAGTGAAAGGGGCTATTACTCAGATTATGCTTTAATATTATCATAACTGGTTGAATGTGAAATAAACAAAAAATTATGACAATGAGTTCATAGTTTCACTTGGAAAATATCAAAATATTTTTATATAACTAATTTTACAACATTTTTCATTCAATAAAGTAACTTTTGCTGCTTTGATGCAATAACAGATATTTATCAAGTTTCTACTGTATGCCAGACATGACCAAAGATTCTTTAGATATATTAACTAATTTAATCCTCGTATCATTCTTATGAAATTGATAATAATATAGCCTTATTTTACAGATGAGAAAACTTAGTCCCAGAGAGGTTAATGTGCACAGAGTTGCACAACCATCAACTAAGATTCATCTTAAGGTAATGTGGTTCTGGACCCAGCCCTCTTAGGCAGTACATTGTAATGCCACCTCTGTAAAGATAATTTTGTTTTATTTCTTAAAATTTTATTTATTTTTGAGAGGTATGTAGAGAGAGACAGAGAAAGAGAGAGTAGGGAGTGGAAAAGGGAGAAGAAAAGAGACAACGTTAAGCAGGGGCTCGATCTCATGACCTTGAGATCATGACCTGAACCAAAATCAAGACTCAGATGCTTAACCGAATGAGCCACCCAAGCACCTCTGTAAAGAAAATTTTAAATAAGTTTCTTAAGTGGTCCTTGTTTGGAACAACAACAAAAACATCAAAATAATCAAATATAGCTATTTGGAAAATGAGGGTGCTTAATATTCAAGATCTGAAAATTTATTTTTCCTTATTTGTTCATTCTATGGTATAATTTAAGAAAGAAGAAAATTGTTTCCTTTGTCACCTTGTTTTTTCCTTTTATCTCCAGGCAATTATTCTTGCATAAAACATGTATTTGCAATTTATGTCTCTCCTTACCTTTACTGTTACTCTTATCTACTAGGCTTCTAGTAGATGAGATAAGTAAAAATTTGGACTATCCACAAGGTAAATGGGAAAGAAGGCCAACAAACACAGTATTGTCTAGTAGTGCCATGAGTCCAGCTAAGGTTATAGTCAATGAAATCGTAAAAGTAATTAGACCAATTTGAATTTCAACAATTATAACATGGTCTAGTCACCCTATCTTGAGATTAAGAGTATCTTACGGTTTATCTCCTTCTCCAGGCCCATCTTGTTTCATTTCATTCCCTCCCTTTCCCCCATAGCCCCCCTTCCTGCCTCTCAAATTCCTCATATCAGAGAGATGATATAATTGTCTTTCTCTGATTGATTTATTTTTCTCAGCATAATACCCTCTAGTTCCATCCATGTCATTACAAATGGCAAGATTTTGGTTTTGAGGGCTGCATAGTACAATCCATTGTGTGTGTGTGTGTGTGTGTGTGTGTGTGTGTGTGTGTGTGTGTATACCCACACCACATCTTGGGGAGGGTATGTGCTATGATGAGTGCTGTGAATTGTGTAAGACTGATGATTCACAGTCCTGTACCCCGATGCAAATAATGCATTATACATTAATAATAATAATTTTTAAAAACAGAAAAAAGAAAAAAATAAGCTCTGTCACTGGAGTAGATAGATTAAAATAAATAAGAACATTGTTAAAAATTCTGAAGAATATTTCTAAGAATTAACTTAATAAATAAGAAAAATAAAAATTTCCAAGAATAGGAATAATGTCAATTTCATTGTTTTAAGTGGAGGCAATACTACCTGGTGCTTGGTGAACTGCAGCACATTTAAAAATTCTCTTTCATATTACATTAATTCTAGAAAGTTTAATTACATAAATAAGAATGAAATTGTAGCATACTATATTGGAGAATCATTTTCAAATCTTAGAATAGGAAAAAAATGTTTAGACTAACTCCAAAGGCTGAAATAATTTAAAAATGTTTACATATACATTTAAAAATGCAGGAAAAAAACCTCTACCATATATCATTTTTTCATATATATTTATAAAGTGGATAAATAGTCTTTAACAGAATTAACTAACAAAGTTTCTTAATATATAAATATGTCTTACTTGTCTTTCTAAGCTATAAATTGCTTGAGAATAGGGACTTATGCTATTTGACATTGGATAAAATTGCCAAAACTTCTTGAGTTCATAAATGAATGAATAAATGTCAGAAAATCAATGTAAACATTTTGAGATGTTTGGTTGAAGAGCTTTATTTTTACTTCAGACTGAACACTTAGAAAATGGAGTTATTATTATATGATATTGGGTGTATCATTATTCATTGACAGACACAGAAAAAAATTTTTAAGTGATGCAGACAATCTTCAACCATATCTAAAGAATGATTGTGAACTTAGGACTTGAAGGTTCCATTTTTTTTTTTTTTTTTAGAATTTTCTAAATGCTTTGTTATATTTCATAATGTTGAGCTTTGGGATCAAGTATAAGTAGCAAGTAATAAAAATGCCATTCATGCTACTTTGGTGACAAACCGTCTTCTCATCTATTTGTCCTATTTTATTGGATTTTAAGCTTGGTCTCTTACAAATGCACACCCACCCATTGATCTGATCATAAAATGTATATATGATAGCACCACACCAATTTGCCACCAATTTACTTGAGCAAGAGACTTAATGAGACTTAATCTCTTGCCATGTTTTACCATCAATAAAAATGCATTTTTAGAATATTTATTCCATACCACATTGGAAGTGTTGATTTAGTCACAAGGTCTTAGAGTCACTACAACAACATACAGAGAAACCAACAGAGAATCCTTCAAGTTATACCCTTTTCTGCCCCAGAAAATTTATTTCTACTCACCAAAAGAAAATATTTACAATTGCCTCAACTATATTATTAAACCGTAGGTATAAAACTGGTTATTCATAGGGAATTTAAGGTTTGATTTCTGCAGGTAGCACAATAATTCATAGGGAAGCAGGCTCCCCGCCGAGCAGAGAGCCCGGTGAGGGCCTCTATGCCAGGACTCTGAGATCATGACCTGAGCCGAAGGCAGAGGCTTTAACCCACTGAGCCACCCAGGTGCCCTAATTTAAGGTTAAGTCAAAATCCTGGTCTTTAAGCAATAATTGGAGAAGTACCATATATGTTCTAATTTGTTACAACCTTACCAATACCACTTTGTCCCCACAGGCTTTGTTTAAGGTCCTTTGTAAAGTAGGTTCATATTGCATGGAGCCCTGGGTGTGGTGCATAAACAATGAATCTTGGAACACTGAAAAAATAAAATAAATTATTATAGATTTCTAAAAAATAAATAAATAAATAAATAATAAAGTAAGTTCCCTTCTCCAATCTGCCATTGCCTCGGGGTGTTCCAGCATCTACTCCATTTGGCAGATTGTTAATTAGCCCTTTTGTTTTAGATCTAATACCTACTTTCCACCTATTTCCACAGACTTAAAAGTTTGAGTTCTTGCTTCCTGAGACTGCTGAGTCTAAGACATGAATTCTGATTACCTTTTTCACAAACCTGCATTCGTGTGCCAACCTCATACTTTCCTATACCTAGCTCCAACATAGTACCACACCCAGAATAATCTACAACAATCACAATTTTATATTATTCTCTAATTACCTCATTTCTCTACTGGGGAAGCTATATAGTGAGTGGGCCCAGGGTATTGATTCTACTGAAGGAAAGGGTATTTCTTAGCTATGGTCACAAAATGAGGGACCAGAAAGTGAATACGAAAGAAATGCTTAAAAGAAGATAAGAAACCAAGCTAGAAGTGATTGTCATTGTCTAAAATGGGTTATCTCTCAAAAAGTGCAGACTGCAAATACTAAGAGCTGCAAGAAGTAGACTAGTTTCTTTACTCTTTGTTTCTATTCATATCCTTTCCAATGCGATCTGTGTGCTATAACTTGAGTTAACTATTTAAAGTACAAATCTCAATTACTAGTTCTCTAATTTAAAACCATTTTTTTTTTTAAGATTTTATTTATTTATTTGACACAGAGAAAGAGATCACAAGGCAGAGAGGCAGGCCGAGAGAGGAGAGGAAGCAGGCTCCCCGCCGAGCAGAGAGCCCGGTGAGGGCCTCTATGCCAGGACTCTGAGATCATGACCTGAGCCGAAGGCAGAGGCTTTAACCCACTGAGCCACCCAGGTGCCCTAATTTAAAACCTTTTAATAATGCTTTCTTCTTAATTAAAAATGGAATACATTGGGAATAGAATAAAGTCCTTTTATAGCCTCTGCTTTTGTGACCCACATTCTTCTTGCCTACTTGTCCTTTTTTTTTTCCCGTGTTCTCCCACTTCCCAACCTCTAAACATCTAAATCCCCCTAGTAGACCTTAAATCTCACTTCACATATGTGTGTTCTCTTTAACTGCCCCCGTCAAAAAATAATCTCTTCACTGTCTGCATTGTAATGCTTTACTTCGATACTTTACCCCTTGCTTCTTTGGGTTGTAGATGGCTATGTCCCTGTCTCATCTCTCCTTGCCTGAATACTCCTTCACATGTAAACAAGGAGCTACATCTGATGTATGAGTTCTTTCAAAAAATCTAACAGAGTATCAGGAAACTTAGTTGGCATTCACTCAATAAATATTTGTGCAATGCCTGACTTTCTTCAGTCATCAGAATCAATCTCTTCAAAAATCTACAAAACCAAATGACTACTGACTTCTTTTGTCTACTACTGCTGAAGTGGAGAGTGCCAAATATTCCTAAAATAAACGAATTAAGTTCCAAAAGACGAAAAAGCACAAAGCAGAGAGAATAAGAGAGAGATGATCACACCATGTGCTGATTGTTTTGCCCAGAAGCCTTCAAGGCCTTTAATTAAACAGTTTAACCACGGGAGGCAAGAGATGGAATGTGTCCCAAATTAATGTTTTAAACTCATTATGCTTCCAGGCCAGGAAATATAATAACTGCATAAGAATTTGGAAATTATTTCCGTAGAGATCATGACAGGTTTTTTTGGATAAATCTCAGTCACTGTGCTTCAAAGAAGTCTGAGCTGACATCATGAATCAAAATGGGGCCGGTCTTGTTGTTGGCAGTTTGATTTAGATATATTTAGATGAAAAACATCACCATACTCAAATCTCTTTCTCCCCCACCCCATCTTAAAATTTCACAAAAGTAGTGAATAGTGTGGTTGAGATATATGGATCAATTGAATTCCAAAGACATTCATGGGGAAAGGATTGATTTTTTAAAAAAATTGATTTAAAATAAAACATTTAATTTTACTTATTCTTTTCAAATTGTTGTGTGAATGAATTGCACTATTTTTATCCTTCTTTGTGTCCTTTCTCCTTCTTCTATCTTGAAAATTTTATGTGAGAGGGAGCTTCTGAAATTTGGCCACAATTCCACAAATCTTATTCTCTTGATTCTATTACATAATGTTCAGAAGATTTTGATAAAGCAGGAAGTACTAAGCAATCAAAACTAGCCAGTCACATCTCTTATAGTGGGTCTTTACAAGACTAGTATATCACTTCTGATTCAATGCTGAGATTTTTTCTGTTTATTAGATGATAAAGGGTACACCAAAAATATTTTCTGTTTTCATAAACCTATTCATCACATTTTATATGGAAATCTTGTTCCCTACACCGCATGTAATATTTTTAGAGCAATGTAATTCAACAATAGTATTACTAATGTAATATGAAATGCACTAGTTTGATTTCTGCAGTATTACTAATGTAATATGAAATGCACAGTTTGATTTAGCACAAAAATGATCAATATATTATTTCTGAGATCAAGTTTTTATAATTTTTACAATTTTTAGGAGACCTGTGATAATCAGGTATTAAAATAGCTCTTAATGATCCTCACCTTCTGATATTCCTACCTTTATATCATCCCTTCCCACATTGAATCAGGGATGGCCTATAATGGAAATGTGGAAATGATGGTGAGTGGTTTTCTCTGCTAGGTCAAAAAATCATCTAAGCTTCTGTCTTGACCTGTTGGATCATTCACCCTGGTGGAAACTATCTGCCTGAAAAGAACTCTAAGTGATTTGAGATTGTACCCTACTTTCATGCTAACTTGCCACAGGTTCTTGGAGGGTAGTAGAAGACATGAGACTCCAGGGTCACATTCCAAAAACAGTTTTTGGCTCAAAGAAATGGAAGTAATTAGAGTACCAGAATTGTGTCAGTTACTTGAAACCCAATTCCCATAAGCAAATGCGAAGTGGGGCATAGACAACATCATGCAGTGAGTTGCATTGAAGGAGATGAACTCCAAGTTTAGGGTACTCAATTTTTTAAACCTGACTGATCTTTGCCTTAGGGAGAATTACTTTTATGATAAGGGAAAAGAAAAATAAACTGTCTTTTGCTCTGAAGGGAGATTATTTCTATCTAGCAAGGCTTTCGCTATGCAAACATCCTTGAAAAGGTAATTCAGAACAAAGGATGTTTTTGGTTCCTCTGCTCCCAAGCTATGAAAGACCCATGAAGAATTGTCTTCCAATATTGCAAAGCTGCAAGACCCTCAACAGCCCTCTTGAGAGAAACATGCAGTGATGAACTGAGGCCTCTTCTGGCAACCAGCGCCACCCCACTAGCAACTGAATCACCTTGAAGGAGAATCCTCCAACCCCAGTGAAACCTTCACATGACTTCTTTTCTAGCTGAAATTTAGCTACAATTTTATGAAGAACCTGAAGTCAGAGCCATTCAGAATGTTACTCCCAAATTTTCAATCCTCAGAAATTACAAAGAAAAAAATACCGTTGCTTTAATAAAAAGCCACTAAGTTTCGACACTTCAAAACTGTTACACAGTCTGACATAACAATACAGATTTTTGTGCTTGAAAGTCATGTGCTATCCCAACAAAAGTCTTAAAATGTTACCAGTGGCTTTGGGATGAGGTAGTAGGAAGAATCTGGAGGCACCTAAGGAGAGTTTTAGGGAAAATATAAAAGGTTTTGATGAGATTTTGAGCAAATCTTGACTACTTTGAGGCTGTTGGGAGGACTTAAAGTGAGGGATTGCTGCTGGTTAATACAGGAAGAAAGGTATCCTTATGATGTAGTGGCAGGAATTAGCGGCAGTGTTGCATAGTTACATGGAAAGTGGAAAATGTACCTGAGGAACTGGGGTATCTAGCTAAGGAGATATCCAGACACTGTGGAAGGTGCCAATATGGCTGCTTCTTGCTACTATGGGAAAGTGAAACAGCCTTTTTGGTGATTCTTGAAGTATACATACTACACTGTGTTATATTATAGATAACATACATTTTATAAATAATTTATCATTTGTGCATATTGTAGTTTCAGAAGGTAAGTCATTGTTTTCTACATACAGCACTGTCCCTTCTTTTAACATGAGCAAATACCATTTTTTTAAGAAAAATTAAACTCATTGGAGAAGAAAAAGAAGTAAGAACTTTTGTTTTAGTTGACTTGTATTAAGTGGCTTTGAAGAGGAGCTTAAAAGAAAAATGTTGGAATTAATAATTTCGGTGTTAGTTTCATGGAGGGTTAAAGTGTCCTATCCTATACTGTTGGAAGTCAACTATTATGAGCCAAAGTAAGATGGGAGAAGTTTTCAGGAATATGGATGTTGAGGCATAACTAAAGTTTCACCAGGATACAAAAGAAAAATAAGGAAGCAAAATAGAACATTACCCTTAGAGGAACAGTGTTAAAACTTATTTTCACAGGCAAGTTTTGTTCTATTACCAATAATGATTCTGTCTTACTTTGAAAAATTCTAAAGAATAACAAAATACTTGGTCAGAAAGATTCAATAAGCTTTCAAGATGCCAACTTTAATTTGGCAGTGATACTATGCTGGTCTGTGAAAGCTGAACACATTGGGCTAATTTAATGATGAGTAATTTGGAGGCTCATGCAAAATAGTTTTTGAACCCTCAATCACCTGCTGTTACAGTTAGCAATTGCATACCTTTCAAAAGCTGTTAAACATGTTCTTCTTTTAATATGGGATTTTATTTTTAAACAATAAGATCGGACAAAACAGTCAAGAATTAACACAATTTAGAAGGTAAATGTTACATTTGTAATATTTGATTTAATGTATATTTCTAAAATTTTCCTTTTTTATGGTCCATATACTTGAAAAATACCTTAACATAGTTTTTATGTGTACACACACATGCACACATACATGCACACACAAAGAGAAATAATTGAAAAAAGAGATCACCAAATTCTTATTTTGCTTTTGTAGGAATATTTATCTTCAGAAAGATAATTGTCAACCTCTAACAAAAACTCATCAAAATGATGAAATCACTGGGAAAAAGAATTTCATTTCTTTCTTAGGAATTGAGTTTCTGGCTCTGTTCAAAAGAGAACAGAATATTTCTTTCACGCCACACTTCAATCATTTATTTATTTATTTGTTTGTTTGTTTGTTTGTTTGTTTTTTGTTTTTATTTACTGGGGAGCAGGTAGAGGGTGAGTGAAACAGAGAATCTTAAACAGCTCCATGCTACAGGTTTCTGGGCTCCGGAGGGACACCGCCACTATTTCCTAAGGATACCTGGTTTGACATCCACTCTAGTCTCTTCAACTCAAACCTAGGTGCCTCTCTCTTTTGAACTCCAGATGCCAGAGACACTGATATGAAATAGAGACACGTGTATCACCCCAGAAGCCACATGAAATGTGCTATAGTGTAATGTGCATGGGACTGGGACAAGAAAACTGAGTCTCTACTGAGCTTTGCTCATAAGTTGCTGTGTAGTCACTTGATATCACTGAATTTCCTCATCCACAAAGCAATATAATTGTACTGAGGGATCTAAGTTTCCTTCAACTCAACTAGTCAGTAATTCTGAAAGCTTCAACCTTTAAGATGACTCTAACCTGATATCACATAATGAAGTCTGGCTTTACTGAGCAGTATCATTTATACATAATTTTTTTTCTCATGATGTATTTTCCCATGAAGTTAATGTCCAATTACTTTGAACGTTAAACACTGTTTGAAATGCATCACCAGTCATTATGATTTAATGATATTTTCTGTGAAAACACCATGACCTTGATGTTATTGGAAAGGTCTTGGTTGTGAGTGGTTTAACATGTGTAGAGTTGTTTGACATCCTTGTCACTACAATATAAACTTGTACAACTTTACATGAAGGTATTCTTCATGAAAGTTGATCTCTGTCACTAACATATGTTCTTTCACCAGATACCTGCTTCTGATTAATTATTTCAATCACAAGTCATGATAGAGTTGGCACGACAGAGGGTAACTGTTCTGTATTCAGAGGATCAATTCCTTGAATGAAAATGTCAGATGGTTATCTGATCCAAAGGAAAATAACAAGACACAAGACAGCTTTGAGGAGGGTTTCTGGCTTTTTACTAAGACCAAACACATTCAATCAGTGAATAACGTCACAGCATAGCAAAGCAGATGGACACTTCTAAAATCCCTAAAATGAAGTGAGGTTTTAGAGTCAAACATTTTAAGTGCGTGCAGCATGTGGTAGAGGAGCAAAACTATTGTGCCTAAAAAAAAAGTATTTTGATACTGGAAAAGGTTTCACGTGTGTATTTTCTTCAAAAGGCATGCTTTCTTTTGAAAATATCAGATTAGCAACGTTTTCCAAAGGCCAGAACTCTACAGATACTTACGTTGGTTTGCTGGCTTTTCAAAAACCTAAAAAAAAAAAAAATGCTTTCCCCAAAGAAAACAAAAGTGAGCATGTTTTCTAAAGTGAAACATTTGAACAGTTGTTCATCCATACTATTTTTATAGTCTTCTATTTTTTTATTCTTAACATATAGAAGAATCATACTTTAAAAAATCCTTACCAGGCAAATAAAATTGACTAAGGAATCTAAAACATCTGAACAGGAGCCAGACATGTAGGTAAAATTCATCTCAAAGTGTTTGATTCACACGTGTTCTTTCTATGACAAGACAAGACAAGAAAAACAGCATCCAACAGCATTCCTCCGTTTTTCCTTTTGTTGTTTGCCAGTTAATTTTTATTCACTGGAAATGCCAATTTTCCACATGCTATTCAATGTGGTGTGCTTGTTTGAAAAGAAGCAAAGAAAAAGAACTTAAGATGCTGAGGACTTAACTCATTCCTTACTTCTTTTCCCACCTCCTTGCTGACAAGTCCCTTTCTTCTAGGCTTAGTGAGAAACAAAAGCAGACTCATTCAACTTCAAAACTTGAACCCATGCCAGGTGAAATATTTTAGTGAGGCTTATCCTCCACTCGGTCACTCTGCATAGGTGGGCCTAGTTAAGTGGTTTTTGTTGGCTACACGGTTTATTATGACTTTACAGTCACACCCTCTGTGCCAAAGTGCAGCTCAGCAAAGTGCACGTGTGGGTGGGAGTATGTGTGTGCTTTGTTTTAGAATGTAGAGCTGAAGAAAATATGTAGTCATAGATATTGAGGAAACTCATCATATCAGAATACGTTTAATCTACAGTGAACCTTACTAATATTTGATCTTTTTTTTTAAAGATTTTATTTATTTATTTGACACAGAGAGAGAGAGATAGTGAGAAAGGGAATAGAAGCAGGGGGAGAGGGACCAGCAGGCTCCCTACTGAGCAGGGAGCCCAATGCAGGGCTCTGTGCCAGGACCCTGGGATCCTGACCTGAGCCAAAGGCAGACGCTTAACAAGTGAGCCACCTAGGTGCCCCTAATATTTGATCTTTACCATAGCCAACAGTTTTTACCCTCTCGTATTATTTTTTTTCTAATTATATAAACTGGGCCAAAATAAAAGTGTTCAATCACTTTCTTCAGTATGAGTTAGAAAGTTAGGACAAAACACAGGAGTACAAAACAAAACTTCCAACTTGCATTCTTTTGCCTGAACCACCAGGCAAGTCTCTGCCTGAGGGAATAAGGCAAAGTAATGCAAGGGAGGCAATTAATCCAAAAATTCTTACAGGAGGTACAACATGTCTCCAGAATCAGTTATTGTGCAGGGAAGGACTCCTTTTCTCAGATGCAGCATGGAGTAGAAGCAATTTATTAGTATGCATTAAATAACTATAGTTCAGCACAGCTGTTTATGAGAAAACCCAAACAAACAAACAAACAACAACAACAACAAAAAAACCAAGGGCATCCAAACCTTTTTGTAGGTTGCAGATGATCTGTAGCAGATGAAATCCAAAATATTGAGACATAAATATGTTCCCTAGATTTCTAGTGGTGTTACATTAATAAGGATGACTGACGCTTAATTATTACTAAAAGCGTTCTGTAGCATTTTAGAACAGGGATAGGTCTTCAAGATAAGCTAGTCAACTCCTTCATTTTACAGATGAAGAAACTGAGGCCCATGAGGACTAAATGATTCATCAAGTATTACATGTCTAATTGATAGCAGGAGGGGGTTATAATGTGGTTCTCTGACAGTCAAGTCAATTCACCAAACTTTGGGTGTATCTTTCATATGAAAAGAACTTTCTTACTGATGCAAGAGATAAGATACACAATCCACAAACTCTATCTTTAAGGACAGAACAATGATGGAATAAGACAAGTATAAAGCTAACTAGAATGCAAAGAAATTGAAGATATTAACTCCTGTGGGTTCAAAGGATAGAGAAGAGTGATTTTCCACAATTTCTTATTACTCTACACAGTAATGATTTTTTTTTTTCACAACTGTAATAGAACAGTGATCTAGAAAGGACCTCAGAAAAGCCACTGACTTCATCAGGTGACTATCTATATTACGGGTGACCAACTCATGCTTTAGGAAGTACAACTCCTCAGAGTGTAGGGTGTACTTCCTAAAGCAAAAGGAGTAAAATTGATATTACAGTGAAATAGTACTGTATTTTAAATATGTGTTTTGTTAAAAATCTCAAGTGAGAACAATGTAAGAAATATCATCACTTTCAAAACAACCAAAATGTAATTATCCTCAGAGCAGTAAAAGAAATACTGAATGATACAGTTCTTCATTGATTCTCCAGTCCATTATTTACTATATTTGTCACTTTTGGACAAAGTCTTGTCTTATGACCTTAACAAATCTATTATGTACTTAAACATATTAAACTCCATTAGATTTTTATAGGGTCATTTTTGCAAAGTAGTAAGTCCAGTTTATACTATCTATTTTTTGTTAATCCTTTAAATTAAGAATTTTCTATAAATTTCATAAGCAAATTCCAAACTCTAATTGAAATCATCAACAGAGACAGTGAATGGAAACCATCTTTACAGGAGAGTATTCTTCCCTGTGAAGATATCACTGGTGGATCCCATATAATTTAATACTGGATAGTTCATCTTCAGATAAGACATTTGGTTTAATCATTTATACAAATAAGAGGACTATGGTTGAGAGCACTTTTCCTAACTTGGTTTTAAAAACATTTCTAATTTATCAATTACATATGGCATACTCACTGAAGATCCATGTATAATCCATTGAAGATTAATGTGTAATCAAGGAGTCACTTGCAAGAAATTAGAAATCAGACAATATCTGAGAAAAATTTAATCAGTCTTGTCCAGATAGAGATCAACATTAAGGACCAATGAAAACCAAAATGAACCAGTTTGAAAGAGAAAGAAAAATCTACTCTTAATTGATGTAAATGTGAAGTGAAATTTAAAAAACATAAATACAGACATTCAAAAAATTAATTAAAGAGACATATTCTATACAATATTGTGGATTAAATAATGCTCTACAATGGCTTCATGTTTTTATGTTAAATATCCTTTTTCTTGAGGTGTCAAAGCACTGTAAACAAACTCTTAACAAAAATGTGACTTCTCACAAAAAAGGACTTAAAATGTATCTGCCACCACTGAGGTGAGAACAAGCAGATCACCATAGTGAGGATGCATCCACCAAAGGGAGCATGTGAAATGGGCACAGGTAACATTGTATAAAGCACACTGAAGAAATGCGCTTTGATTTTTTTCAAGAAATCAAGTGACAAAGATGCCATCCACAAAGACTGAATGTTGAATACCGAAGACAGTAGTAAGAAGTCAATAATAAATGCTAGAAGCAAAACTTGGATACATCAGTATGGACTGACTAATACAGAATAATGTATAACTTTGATAGGATTCATACTAGACTGTGTCATACCAGACTCTGTTCTTCACCATACTGATACTGGTTAAAAGTTCTCTTCAACTCCTTTAAAAAATGGGACAGGCCTTGGAATTCCCAAACCCATTAAATGTAATCAACATAGCTAACATAGTGAAATTCTTATCAGTTTATAATATGTCTCTCTTTTTCCCAAGGGTTAGTACTATTTGAACATGATGACTTAGTCCAATGGAAAAAAGCAAAGATAGCATTAATTGAGCTTTTTAGAAAATGCGGTGTTAAAAAAAAGAGATACTTCTATTACTTGTGAAATAATTAAGTTTTGAGAATTTAACAAGTGTGCCTCATGGAAAAAACTTCCCCTCCCAGGGATGAGGCCTGGTTGGTTTAAGTAAGGGTGGGCATGTGACCTATAAAGTTTCAACATCAACAAATCTTAGAACTCTTACTTCAAATGCTAGGATAAAAAACCTTTTTTCTCTCTCTAAACCTTGTAGTATGTAAAGAGAGTCTAAAGACAATGACATTTATTTTGCCCCTTGGGACCGTTCCGTAGCTTGTGTTTGAATCCAACACACAGAGGAAAGCAAAGCTCAGGAAGTGACCAGAAGCTCATGGATTGAACTAACTCTGAAGCCGACCCATCATGGATTTACAGCTATACAAGACAGTACATTTTCTTATTTTTAAGCCATTTAACATAAGGTGTTCTGATTCTTGCAACCACTGGTATTCTGAATAATATAGTCCTTTAACTCTCCATATAAAGTAAAAGGTTTGTAGCCTCTCTCCAGGCTTCCTATGCTTGTTTTTTGTCACTTTCTCATATTCACCCTTTTCTTTGGCTATAAAATACCACTGGAAGGTTCCTGAACACAGCATGCTATTTTGGATCTCTCCATCTTTGTATGAGTTTTTCTCTTTCCTAGGAATGTCCCTGTCCACTTTCTTGACCTATCTAATTTGATTTGCTCTCCAAAAATTTTTCCTATATGATGTCCCTAAGATTTTCTGGGCCATCTTCCACTTGACTTGGATGCCCTTTCTATGTGTCCATGGCTTGACTTTACCATGGTATTTCTCTTAATTTATTCTTCCCAACTGGACTAAAAACTCTGTACAAGGAAGACTCATGTGTTATTTAGTTTTCTTTTTCTTTTTCTTTTTCCTTTGTGTTGTTTTTATCATCTATACATAAACTAACTTTGTTGATGTTCAAATGTTGGCTGAATTAATGAATGTGTCATATTAAAGGAAAAACAACAAGCCCAATTCCAGTTTAGGACAAATGTTTTCCTTTAATTTTTTTTTTTTTTTGCTTTGGTTTAGGTTTTTAGGTGAGAGAGCAAATTTAATGGATTTTAATAGCTTGGAATGTGTTTTTATATTTTGATACAGTTTATTAACCCTTAGTAGATAGGTAACTAGATAGAAAGCTTAATTGCACATAAGTTACCTTCTCTGATTACTCACCATTAGTCACCAGAGAGAAATAAGCAAGGGAGATGAATGAATCAGTAAAAATCTACATTGTTATTTGAAAATTCTGAAAGCACATAATTTACATGATGATGTCATGCTTATTTAGACTGAGTATACAGATATAAAACTAAAAAGGGGGAATTTGAACATTAATTATGGTAAATAGTTTTATATTCATTGGTATGTACAGCAAGTGGTTTTATGTAAGTAGACCTTTTTAAGGTTGAGATTACCTTCACTAAGTGGTTCCAAAGCATTACTACTCTTGACCTCAGTCATTCTATGACCTGGATATTTAGTGTCCTTCATGGAGAATGTCAGTATCATTTTAGAAATGACTGGAGCTCAGAACCTATGTTCTGTTAGATGATGACTCAGTGATGTCTTTATCAGATAATATACACAATAGGGGGAAATTCTTAGTGAGGGTTTTTTGTTCTTTGTTGTTTTTTTTTTTTTACAGTGAAACTTGCTTGTCAAATTTGCCTCTGCATATTCTAAAGTTTGTTTTGGCATATTTGTTATCATTCATCTAAGTGTCAGTCAGGGTTCTTTCTCACAGGAAACAGATGGCTCACTCTCATCAAAGTAACTAAAGTAAAGTTTATTTACAAAAGGACTAATGCCCAAGGTGTGAATGGAATTTAGGAAACAACTAGATCATATAGGGACCTGGAACCAACTGCAATAGAGCTCCTATTCTTCTCTTCACCCCATGTCCAAAGAGATGAAATGAAGACTCACCAGGAAAAGAGTGAGAAGAGAAGTCCACCAGGCCAAAAGCAGGATTTCCATTGAGAGAATAGACAGCTTAGGTAACCGCATCAGAATGGAGCCAAAGGAACAAGTTTCCTGACATCATTCTTCTCACTACTTATCTTTTGCTAGGCTCCAACTTGATGGAAAGTCAGAGGGTGTGGGAGGCTTTTTGTTGTGGTACAAGATGAGTTAGATTTTTTTGCCCCTTAGCACCCAATATTGCCTTTGTCTGGGTGGAAAACCTATGTCTGCAACCACTGAACAATCTTATCAGCCAATGTATCATCTTGGGTGATATCAATTCAGTCATATTCCTTCCCAAAGTCTACAATGTTAGCTACTACTGCTATTCTTCATATAAGGAATTCATGGGGAAAAGAAGAAACAATAATGGAGTACCATAAAACACAGCGTCTAAATTCTCTGTAGTCAGACACAAGCCTGAACTGATTATTATAACTGCCTACTTTCATCATCCATTTCCACGTCCCTTTTATCCTCTGCAAGTACTTCTGCTAGACAGTTTTTTAACTGGTGAGATGATTTCAAATTTCATTCCTCTGTCTGTGAATTGGCTTTGTACCTTCAATCCTGGCCATGCTGGGTTGTAGCTCTCTTGAGGGGCTCCCTGATGGAGAGAGTTTAAAGTGAGTCAATATTTGCTTTGAGGTGAGGAAAGTTCAAGAGAATTTGAAGAGTCATAGTTCTTAACTTCATCTATGTCTACCCAATGAGATAGGGTTCCCCAGTTTACTGATCATTGCCTTTCCCTTAGCATATTAAGAGATCTGGCAGGTCCAATTTATAATTACTGTTATGATTCTGCAACCTTCACAGTCAAACCCTGAGCTTGGTTGTCAGCTGTGTCTTTCACAGTTATTCAGGAAAACTTGTGACTCAGCACATTAATAATTACATGTTCATAGCCTTAATTCTCCTTTTTTCCTATCTGTATTTTCTAGGGCTATAAGAAGCAGCTAGAGGGCCCTAAAATCTTAACTATCAGGGCAGCTAAGTGCCACAGCTACTTGATCTCTACCAGTTTATCATCTCATGAAACCATAGTGATAACTGAATATTTATAATGTTACAAGATGCCAGGAATTCCCCCCATCTGATTCTGTACACCCCCAACAAAATGTTATCCCGGTACTCCTCACATACATGGTGTACCAAACCTCTCATTTCAAGGCATCTGTTTCCTGGGGCCTCCTTTGGTACCAACTAATGTATCAGCCAAGCTTCCTCCAGAAAAGAGATCATTAGATAAGTATTTACTTAGCAAGTGACATTTTATAAAAGTTTGATTTTTAATTAGCAAAAATAAGACAGGATTGGGGGCTGGGAGCAGTGATGTTTTATGACTTTTAAACCCAAAGGGCTGAGGAAAGAAGAAATTAGCAGAATCTGGAAGAAATAAAGTCCCAAACTCATCCAAAAGCCGGACTATAGCAGAGCCTTATTAATGTAGTTGATGCAGGCTCATTTTTGATGTAGAGGGCAGATGAAAAAAAAGTGGGATGGTTATGGATGGTCAAACATAGATATTTGACACATGGTATTTCTTTGCTTTCTCTCTACAAAATCACTTTCCTGCCCATTGAGCTATGTAATCTTACCTTTTCCTTGAACTATATGTTTTAATTAATCTATTGTCTCCAGTTTCCTATTTATGTGCATACTTCTCTGATAGTATATTAAAATCCACCCTAATTTTTGTGTTCCCTATATGTGCCCTGATAATTACTTATCTTTTCTCTTACTCTTACATTTGTACCTATAAATATATACTTTTACTTATTCCTCCCATTTAAATATAACCAGTGATCATGTCTTTATGTTACTTGGATCATGCCACAGTCATGTGCACAATTGATATTATACATGTTTAATGAGTTTAAAAATGAGAATTAACAACTGAACTTGGAATTACATATAGTTCTAAAGATGGTCTTTTCCTTCCCTCTCCCCACCTAGCATAAGCATTCTTTCTTTTATTTAAAACATTCAATTTTCAACTTATTTCATCATCCGGAAGAAATGCTGGCTTTGAAAATGAAATTTATGAAAGCCTAGCTTTCAAAAAGTGACAAGAGATATTTTTAGTCTTAAGGAGTTCATGGTGCTTTCTTTTTTCAATCTTGTTTCAGTAATGAATTCTGATTCTCTTAGTAGGAATTGTTGTGGTTTTTTTTTTTTTTTGAATTAGGGTTTTGTTTGTTTGTTTGTTTGTTTTTGTTGTTACTTAAATTTTTTTTCCAGTGTTCCAAGATTCATCCCCATTCCCACACCCAGTGCTCTATGCAATAGGTGCCCTCAGTACCCACCACCAGGCTAATCTTTTTTAATTACCTCAGATTTTTATTTGAAAAAGAGTTGTCTTATCTAAATAATCCCCAAAGAAAAATCATAACACACCACAACCAAGTTATTTCAAAATCAAGGATATATATTCGCCATCTCAATGTCTAGTTCCAAATAATTTTACCTCTGAACATTTTAAGTGTAACAACAATAAAATAGAAGATAAATACCCTACAATAGCATCTTGAAAAGATATTTTATATCTATAAAATGTTATTGATACACCAGCATTGGGAGTAAATTAAGAATAATGTTCTAAGCCTATTTTGATTTATAACAACTTAAAATTCAGATGACAATGATATTATCATGTTTTCCAGACATAAATCACCATCAGTTATCAGTTTTCCAAGGACCTCAAATTGATCCATAGATTTGGACATAGAATGTCTATATAACTTTACAATGTGAAAAGTAAAATAAGAACACATTCTTACATTGAGATAATTTATGTCAAGTCATATCCCATGTCTCTGAGAAAGAAAAATAGAAGCTTAGAAATCGTAGTTCTGGATTCTCTACTGTGGCCATTTAACTTCCCATATTTCTATTTTGTACTTTAGTGGGATAGCTTTATGATTCTAACCAGTCCTCTTTATTGACTCAGAAGTTATAGCAGACATGCCCTTTGTGTACTGCTTAGGTTTTGTGGAGCACCCTTTAAATAATGCTGGTTTCAAATCTACATACATGTGGAGAATAATGGGTTTCTGCCATTCTATGCAAGCCGAGATAAATATCAAGGTATATAAGAAAACTCAGTCATCTCCTCTTTCTACTTTAGAGAGTCTGAGGGTAGATGTGTAAGTTGCTTTTATTTTCCTTAATAAAAAAAGAAAAAGAAAGAAAAATTTTACTTTTAGCATGTCAGTATTGAAATAATCAATATGGGACCCCCAAAATAACTTTAGAGTCAAATATTTTTCTTTTTGGTAAAAAATGAGATGGACATAAGCCTCTTGAGATACAAAGATGATCTTCAAACTCTCTACATAAAGCTTGGCTTATAATAATTTTAAATAATGAGAAATATCTGATGTCAAAATAACATTAAAAATGAGTTGGAATTTGTCAGTGACAAAGCATTTTAATGATGGATCTGGACAGGAAATGATCATTTAAAATGTAATCATATGCTTCTAATTGTGATGTAGTAACACACTGTATGCTGCAAGGCAACGTGATCAACTAAAAGAGGTTGAGCAATAAAGGAATGGAAAAAGAATTAATGGCAGACAGGACAGTTTGGAACCTTTTTGAGAAACCATCGTTTAACCTGTTGTTGTATTCTTAACCTGGAGGAACACAAATAAGAATCCAATGGAATAAAAATGTAGCAGAAATGGTTCCAAAAGGGATGGGAAAGAGCCAAGATGTAAGACAACAGCTTTGCTTGCCACGCTGGCTGAAAGGTAGGTCCAGAAAAGAGGCTTCACATTCCAGAGGTCCTCCCTTGACTCCCAGACTCACACTTTTTCCACTGGACCATGCACGTCCAGTAAGCAGTGCCTAAGAAAACATTGGCGAAAAGGCCAATTTGGATTAGAAATTGGTTTGTCTGAAGCTAGAGTTCACAGTTATTACCACATTATTCTCCTGCTCAAAAATCCTTCAGTGGCCTTCCTTTTAAATATGCTGTGTTAACAAAGTACATCATTCTCTTGGCATTCCATTTAGACTTGCTCAGTCTTGCCAGCTGAATCTCCCACTACTTCCCTACAGGAAAGCTCTGCTGCATCCAAAACATTCCATTGCTTAGCATTTGTGCTCTACTATCATCCCTCTACATGTTCTTTAAGGCTGCTCACCCATCTGGAACCCCCACTTCTGTTCTCTCTTTATTTCAATCCTACCCCACATGCCATGTATGGGTCAAAAAACCGTCTCTTTGTGCATGTTCCCTGAAGAGACCAGCCAGTCCTAATTTTCATTTCCATTTCGGGACACCATACAGTAAACATTCTCAAGACCACTTATTTGGCCTTTATCAGGTTCTTCTTAGTGTTGTGTGCTGTCTTTCTGGGAAAGCCTCTACCATGTTGCAAAACATCACATCATACCACAGCACCTCCATCATAAGGGATTAAATAAATAAATTCTCACAAAGCATCATGTGTAACACAGGCATTTTTGTATACAGTTTACAGGGGCTTTTACTTATTCTATCTTATCTCTAACCATGAATTTTTAAATAAACAAGGTCTCATACTCTCAGATTATAGTGTTTACAGACAGTCTACACATAATATCTTATTTCACAATATCCTTGGAGGAAAGCTTGGCAGATATTATGATCTTTATTTTACAGATGAAGAAACTGAACCAGAGAATTATGAGTGATCCGCCCAAGGTCACATTGACTGAAGGGCAGCACAAGGATTCAGAATCATTTTTTTCTCATTTGCTAATGCTCATTTTGTTTAATAGGGTTTTTTTTTTGTACCTGATAATTTTAATTTTGTGGTTTTAAACATTGTGATTTGGAATTTGTATAAATCATTAAAATGATAGAAAAAAATACCAAGAGAGCGCAGAGATGCAAAGCTAGTAAACATAACAAAATTATATGATTAGTACTTTAAGGGACTTGGAAATTGATGTAAAATAGGAAAGAGAATAGGGACCACTTAATTTTGAACTAAATCATGAGGACTAAGCAAGTATGGTGTAAAGAACAAAGACATGACAATCAAGAAACAATGGTTTTGAGTTAAGTATGTTTGGAGGTTTTTTTCCTTGAATTTTAAATCATGTACTGCAAGATGAAAAGAAATATATAAAATCCATTAAGAATTAGAAAAGTGTCAGGTGCCTGGGTGGCTCAGTGGGTTAAAGCCTCTGCCTCTAGCTCAGGTCATGATCTCAGGGTCCTGGGATCAAGGCCCGCCCTTATCGGACTCTGCTCAGCAGGGAGCCTGCTTCCTCCTCTCTCTCTGCCTGCCTTTCTGCCTACTTGTGATCTCTCTCTCTCTCTCTGTCAAATAAATAAATAAATAAGATCTTAAAAAAAAAAGTATCAGAAAAGTGTCACAAGTTGTGGTTTCCATTGATTAACCCATTTTAGTATTGAACTGTTATCATTTCTTAAATGCAAACCACGAGCCAGTCATTGCCCTGAGTATTTTTCATGGATTATCCACTGTTCCTCATAATAGCACTCAGAGCTATTATTATTCAAACTTTTCGCAGAAACTGAGGTGAAGTGTAGGTGTTGATGGAGATGAATTTTTCAGCATTCGCTGCCTAACCCCTAAGCCCAAGCTGAACTTTGTATAATTACCCTTGTGATTCGGAAAATCTGAACCCAATGATTCGAATTCATTTTAAGTTAAAGTAAATATATTTGAGCTGCATCATGTTTCTTAATTGTTCATTTGTTTAAAAAAATATTAAAACCTCTTGTGCTTTTGCTAGAACTGCATATAACTTCAATGACGTAACATTTCCCTAGAGAACTTAAATGTCAAATTTGGGACAAAATAATCTGCAGCACAAGCTCCTCTGTGCTTTGCAGTGTCGGCACATCTGTTTGCTGCCACATGTGTAAGAAATGAACACATGTGGCTCCGTTAGGATTGCCAAATGTCTCTGATTGTGAAAGGCGACATTTACTTTAGAAGGACCTCTAGGTCTCAGTGGTCTCTTCAGTGGTTGAAAATAACTATAAAGACATTAAAAATTTTCAGGAAATGTAACCCAGTATTTCCCCTCTTTAAAAAGCAGATGATTCATCTTCATGTACGTTGTGTTTGCAACCTCCCCTGTAGTATTGTCAATCAACAGTAAGAACTAATGAATGGTCATTGTCACACAGACTTAGGTGTGAATCTTAGCCCTTCCTTTACTGTGTGGCATAGGGTTTTGACTGAAATTCTCTGAATTTCAGTTTCCTCATCTGTAAAATATAGTACCTAATTCACTGGATTTGGGTGAGGATAAAATAGAGGAACAGGTAGAAAATCCAGGGATCATGGTTAATATGTGCTCCATAAATATTCACTTAACAAATAATTGCCAAAAAAAATAATACAGGGCACATATATAAAAAATGTAATTTTTTAGAGAGACAAATACAAATATATCAATATAGATATTGGAAATTATAAAATCATAGATGCTTTCTTTTTAGTTTTTCATTATTACTTTCTGTAGCTTTCATAAATTTCATTTAAAAATAAAATAGGATTTTGCCATGGTCAGAGGCTAAGGAAAGACACCATGTTACTTGCAGGAACAAGAAATCTCAGCACACAGAGGTGGACATCAATATTCATCTCAGTTCACTCAGAAGAAATCAGGCATAGTTTCTTGAAGTTTTATATTGGATTCAATTTAGCAACCAATTTTATTTTCTCCAATAAATCTGTGAACATATATCCACTGGCCCATCCACTCACAGTCTCCAAGATTAATTCTTTTTTAAGTGTAAATGATGCTGAGTATGTCAGGGGGAAAAAGTAGCTAAGTATAAAGGACAAAAGAGGTTAAGTTGGTACACTGAAAACATTGAACTTGGAAAGATGCTTTCTAGCACAGTCCGAGGAAACTCTGAAGCTATAAGGCAGGCGAAACTTTTTGGTGAGCAGCAGTCTAGGGTGAAGACGACTGTTTTACCTGGCAACATCCCTGTGCAGGGATTGTCAGTCAAGCTGACAGCACTTGCTTTTCTTGTAATTGACAACCATCTTTCAGAAGCATCTGGGTCTTCAGCAGGAAATCCACTATAGCACTTGCTAGCACCCTGTGAATACCAGTTATTCTTGGCATAAATTTTACTATAATATGTTAAAGCAACCCTTACATAGATGGGTCTCTTCTAAGTAGATGTACCTAGCATAAGGTAATAAGCTGGAAAATAGGAACACAAGTACAGTTCCCAGCAAGGTGAGCCCCTTTAGCCCCTTTAGCGCCAGCTAGGCCCCCCTTTATTTCCCCCTTAGGAACAAAATATGAAATGGGATACTCTGAACTATATTTAGGCATCCTCTTTCGTAATTAGTCCAGTGCAATTTGTTGAACATTAGTAAGCGCTTAAAAATTATTGATTAGTGCAATCGTTGATTCTGGTATAACTCAGGCTTCTGTCAAGCCTGTGTGAATCAGTTCTTCCCACAAAACCCTAGAAAGCTGACAATTGTAGTTATAGATGTTTAAAACTAAGGTTCAGAGCACCTGGGATGGAGCTGCACAGTGGGTTCCCTGCTCAGCTGGGATTCTGCTTCTCTCTCTCCCTCTGCCCTTTCACCCAGCTCATGCCCTCTCTCTCTCAAATAAAATCTTAAACAATGACAATAATGACAATAGCTAAGGTTCAAAGACATAAGAGGTTCAGCAAATGCAGTAAGCTATCAGTGAATCTACATAAAAACCAAACATTAAATTGCACTAAACTGAATGATAAACCACAAGTTACCTACTTTTTTATCCTTTTCCCCTTTTCCCTTCCACTCTAAATCTGTCATTTGTAAACTTTGTAATGCAGCATAGAGCTAGGAGCTGAACTTTTTAGATCAATGCTGACAGTGGCAATTCCAGTTAGCAAAAGATGCAAGTCAAGGCAGCTCTTCTTCCACTGCATCTCATACTTCCCTCTGTTCTCAGTGATTGGTATAGGTACAGTACTTTCTCTCCAGGCAGAAGCAACTGTGACAATCATTTCCCATTAGAACTCTCTATACATCTGATGCCCTTTAAAATCCTCAGGTTTGGGGGACCTGGGTGGCTCAGTCAGTTAAGACTTCAATTCTTGCTTTTGGGCTCAGGTCATGGTCTCAGGGTCATGGGATCCTTCAGACTGAGCCCGTGTGGGACAGAGGCAGAGTCTGCTTGGGATTCTCTTCCTTTCCCTCTCCCTCCCCCCTGCCCCACACTCTCTACTCTTCCCCCTCTGCTCTTCCCCCTCGCCTCCCTGTCCCTCTCCCGACTTGTGGGCTCTCTCTGTCAAATAAATAAATAAAATCTTTAAAAAATATATAAATAAAATAAAATCCTCAATTTAGTCCTCGGTCCTTTTGAAGCTGGAATGCTGAGTGTGGCCATCTCTATAGAGCAGTCTATAGTATTTATTATATTCTTTAATATTTCACTGAAAATCTATAATGTAAGTATTTCAGATACAGTAGTGAATAAAAGATGAATCTCTATGACAGGAAGCATATAGTGGAATAAGGGGAGGCACTTGCCCTGTGAAGTTCTCTAATAGCCATGTTGAGCATTCCCCCAGTAGCATCTGGAAGTTGACCTGTACATCATGTTCCTTTTGGAGCCTTTCACAACCTGGAAGCTGATTCCACTGCCCTGGACACCATGTTCCCTGAGAGGGGCTGCCATGACTGCTACTGCTGCCAGGATGCTCCAGCCTCAGAATGTTCCGGCATGAAGTCATTCACTCTCTCCTTGGCAGGTCCCAACTCAGGTCACCAGAGGAGGTGGTGATTCTTCTTCATGTACCTCAGGATATACGGCACATATAGAAAAAAACATTCCTGATGTGTCTTTGGTTTTCTTTTAGTTTTCCAAGATAGGTGTACAAAACGAACTAATGACTTTTCAAAATTGATGAGCACTTAACCTGTGTTTCAATCTTCTGTGTGAGTCCTACCCAATGCTATCAAAAATAAAGAATTGTGAGGGAGGTAATTCACTAATTTTTCTCTCTGTTGCTTGGCAATTTACATATTTGAACACAGACATGCAAATAAAGTAGAGAGGGAATGTTATCCAACTCCTTGTGTTTAATTCTATTTCAATGAGTTTACTATAGATTCTATAACTTAAACTTAGATTACTTGAGTCAGAGAATCGTCTCCATATGAATAAACTAGTATATTATAATTGTGTTGTCATATTCCTTGTCTTCTTCTAAACTTTTATAATTCATAAAATTAATTTGCACATTCAAAAGCAAATACATAAATCTAAATATATTATATATTTAAATAATTATTCATGGAATACCAAAACAATTTCCTTCATATTACATTGTATATCACTGATTATCATATTACATTGTATATCACTGATTATTCCAGTTTTGTTTGTTAGCAATATGCAGTTCTGTTTTTTAACATACATTGTTGTTGTTTTTTTTTTACAAAAGGTGATAGATGATAGAGGATAGATAATAAGTGATAACTACTGGCACACATAAAGATTGCATTCTGCATAGCATATTTATGTATATCATCTTCTAAAGTAATAATTCTAAGAAAGACATCCTGACTAAGTATGAGAGTCTACATTATGCTAACATAAAATAAAACTTTCCAAAGCTTTTGGCTTTGGAACTCTCAATGTGGTCAACTAAAAATGATTTCCTGTTTCCAGAAAGTTTTTTTTTTTTTTTTAACAGAAAATCCTCTCTCTGGAAGTATCAGATGTCCTCATAGTTATTTGATATTACTGCCCAGCAGAATCTGGGAGGAAAATAAAGAAAGAAATTGGGAAAAGCCAACAGAGCACAGGAAACCCCTCTTGGAATTTCAAAGGCAGTGAAATGTGGAATAAGTTAACTATGCCAAGACATTTTATGTAAAACTGAGTAAAGAAAAGGAACATTCATATGAAGAACCATGTAGTCATTATGCATATAGCTTCATATTATATAAACTAAAAAAAAAGAGTAAACAATTAAAATCACTTATAAGAGCCATTTAGGAAATATTTAATACCTATGAATGAATGAATATTTAGAATGAACAAGGAACTATGGAGTAACCACTCAAATATGTTCCTAAAATGCTACAGCTGTTACTGTTGCCACTTTTCCTAGATTTTTTTTTATACCAAAGGTAGTTGTATTAGGGTTCTCCAGAGAAACAGAATGAATAAGATGCATATATACACACACATACACAGACACACACACACAAAAACAAAACCAGATTTATTATGAGGAATTGCCTCACATGATTATTAAGGCGGAGAAGTCCCATGATCTGCCCTCTGAGAGCTGGAGACCCAAGAAAGCCAAGGATGTAATTCAGTCTGAGTGTAAAGGCCTGAGACTCTGGGGAGCTAAGGGTATAAATCCCAGTCAGAAGGTAGAAGATATGAGATATCCCAGCTCAACAGTGAAGCAGGAAAAAGAGAGGGAGAGAGAATTTTTCCCTTCTTCACCTTTTGTTCTATTCAGGCTCTCCCTGGATCATATCATGCCCACCTACACTGTGGAAGGCGATCTATTTTACAGAGTCCATTGATTCAAATGCAAATCTCATCCAGAAGCACCCTCCCAAATACACCCAGAAATAATGTTTGATCTGGATACCTCAGTCAAGTTGACATATAAAATAAACTATAGAGTAGCTAATTGTTATTTGTTAATATTTGCCAAAGGAAAATATAGTAAATAATTTTAGAAAATAAAATTTTCTATGACATTGCCAATTTGCTTTGTCTCTTAACATGCCATTTTTTACTGTTATTACGAAGAAGTAGAAGAGGAAACCTCCAAACAAGCATCTACAGAATCATGACAACCTCATAAAATGAAGCAGAGAAAATTATGCCACCTTGTTTTCAGCCAACAATGGATATTTTAGTGCACTTAATAGCAATCTTGCTGAAAATGAAAATATATTAGAATTCTTGTTCTTAACTGAGGGTTTTGGGAGAGGTGTGGGGGAATGTGTGAGCCTGGTGGGGGGTATTAAGGAGGGCACATATTGCATGGAGCACTGGGTATGGTGAATAAACAATGGATCTTGGAACACTGAAAAAATAAAACAAAATTTAAAATAAAAAATAAAATAATTCTTGTTCTTTTCAAACTAATAATTAACTATAAGAAAGAGTGGCTAGTGGTTTCGAAATTACACATTTTTGTTTTCTGATCATAGTTTTAATTGCAATACTGCAAATATTACTCTGTCTGTATTATAACATATACCTAAAACTTATACCATATATGTCAATGATATCTCAATAAAACTGGAAAAAATAAAATCCTTCTCAAATGGGGAATAAAAGACTATTCAATGCTTTGCTAACAGTTTACACATAATTCACATATTTACTTGATATTTTTGAAGATAGTTACTTCTTTAAGAAGAATTTTATTTTGGAAAAAAATGTGAAAAAGAATAGTGAGAGTGCCTTCACTATACTCTACATTAAATACTTAATTTTAATTAGGTAAAAATTCTGTAACTGGCATCATAATAGAAGGAAATTAGTATAATATACTAGAAGACCCACAAGTAACAGAGTATATATGATAGTCTCATATGTGGTAGAGGTACCATTTTAAATCATTAAGAAAAGAAAATCTATTTGGTAAGGGAGCTAGCTAACCACTTGAGGAAAAAAGATCCTTACCTCATGCCAGGTAGCAAAATTCCAAAATTTAAATGCAAATGCAAAAAATTGAAATCTTAAAATGCTACAAGAAAAATAATGGCTGTGTGATTTTTAGGTGAGAAAGAGTACTTTAAATTATAAGTAATATATTTGTGAAAACTAATGATACTTTCCAAAACAAACACAAATTTAGTGAGAAGAGTAGCATTGTTTTACATTTTTGCAAATCTCTTTAATGTCTGGCTTAATAAAAAACATCTGGATTCTCATATCTGCCTCTGCATTCATCTGTG
>PITA01021808.1:0-24458 GCA_004023965.1 Spilogale gracilis | reverse complement strand
CCTCTCTTGTTGGAGTTCATAACTAAACCTTTTTCACCTTGACCAAATTGGTAGTTGCCTATGTCCATCTCTACTGAGCTAATAACTCCACTCAGGATCTTGGCTTTCTCTCTTCTCATCTTAAATCATTAGCTTTGATCTGGTTTGGTTTTCATTTAAAAGTGGTTTTTGGCAGGGAGCAAACATACTGCCGGATGATAATGTAGATTATGGAGTTGCCCAAATTTCTTTTCTTACTTTCAGCCATTTGTAGATCTTAATGTAAGTACAAAGAAAAAAGAACTTTGAAAGAATGAAACAGTGCACATGTTTGTATAAGCCATACCATCGGCGGGGACAAAGGACATTATTCACACCAGTGGTTCTCAGACTAGGATCCAGACATCTGGGCTTTGGTGAGAAATGCGAATTATTTGACCTACTGACCTGGAAATCTACATTTGAGTACGTCTCCAGGTAATTCGGATTGGTGCTTAAATTTGGGAAGCTTGGTTTAGACCGTGAATGAATGCAGGTAAATGTATTTTTTCATACATGAAGCTGAATAGAATATTTGACTTTTAAGCAACTGGAGGGAATAATTCAACCTGACATGACAATAAATTTTTAGGTATTCTGGAACTAGTGGTTTGGACCTCTCAAGGTCAGCAAAATAAATTCTAAAACTACAGCAATGGGCATTTTGGTTCAAACCCATTGGCAGTTAGAGAACTAATGATGCCCAGAACACCTGAAGATATCATCCTGCATCAAGCATGGAAGGGAAATGATACATATGACTTACGTATCAAAAAGAAGGACACAAAACTGAGTAGAGTACATCTTTTCTTCTGCAAGAATTTAAAAGTATTAGCTTTCTGCTGAAAGCACCTTTGCACACAGGTGTCTCTCTTTTTAGCGATGGCCTGGGGGCCTGGCTCAGAATCTCTTGAAACAACTGCCAGGATCCTAAAATTCCTTGTTACACGTCATTCCAACTTTCATGTGCAGTTTTCTGGAATCAGTTACTACATGGATTGTCTCAACAAACCAGACGAGGTGATATCACCAGATTCAATTTTTGATAAACGGTAAGTTTGAAGTCTCATAAAGAATTGTCATTTATGTACATATGCATACCTTTATGTAAGTTAATTTTAGCAGGAAAACCCTGAAGCAGCATCTATGCCAATGTTGTCTTAAATCTTCCCTTCCCTCCTACCTGTTGCAAAAGCAAAGACCAAAACCAAAATGAGTAGTAACTACAACTATTCACCACATTTAAAATCTCTACAACTCGGTAAAAGTGTTTGCCAAAATTGGAGCTCAGTAAAAAGTTAATGGGACTCCTGGCCACAATTTATTAAGGAATAAATGCTCTAAGTGCAACAGGAAGCTATCTGAGAGATTTTGGTGGAGTTTTACTGCTCTGCCCTGGGTTTTGAAACTAAGCATAAAGTTCAATATGAAATCAATTCTGGGGCATCACATCATCCATCTTACGCATGTTGCTAAGCCTAGGCTTGTCCATGGCTTCAGTGCCTGACTTTTTCAGCATCTCGAAGTGCCCTACATCTCTGGAAGATGATGTCATGGACACATGGCTTTTTATTTATCAGACAAACGTTGGCTGAACCCACCCAATTCCTCCTGAAGTTGTATCATAACAGACAGCTGGATATTTGGAACATTTTCAAAGATCCACTGGATTGTTTTCATAGAGAGTTTTGATGTCAGATAAATTGTGTGTGTGTGTGTGTGTGTGTGTGTGTTGTGTGTTGTGTGTGTATGTGTGTGTGTGTGTGTGTGTTGAGCAGCCATTGCAGAAAACAGAAAAATAAACGAGACTCAATAATTAGTGTAAGCCTACAAAAATTCAACATGGAAATGTCCCATCTACTTCAAAATAGCTGATCAAAATGGGTTAGAGTAATTGGATAATTAGCCTGTGAATGGGACAATCATCCAATTTTTGAAAAGGTGAAAATAAATAACTCTTAGAAGGAGCACCACCAACCCAATTTCCCACTTCCAACTTCTCCCAACAATCTGAGTATTTTAATGACCAATTAGGTAAAGGTCTAAGGCTATATGTTTTATTAATTGTATTACAATTTGGATATTATTCCTATTTTAGATACCATGATTCAAAACAGTCTGGACCTTAGAATATTATCAGCCATCTCCCCCCATTTTTTTAAAAGCATCTTTTTTTTTTAAATTTAATTTTATTTTTTCAGTGTTCCAAGATTCATTGTTTATGGCCCACACCCAGTGCTCCACGCAATAGGTGCCCCCAGTACCCACCACCAGGCTCTCCCATCCCCCCACCCCCTCCCTTCCAAGTTCCTCAGTTTCTGTGTCCAAAGTCTCTCATGTTTTGTTTCTCTCCCCGAATTACCCTACTTCCCATTTCCTTTCCTTCTCCTACTGTCCTCTATATTACCCCTTATGCACCACAAGTAAGTGAAACCATGTTGATACTTGACTTTCTCTACTTGGCTTATTTCACTCAGCATAATCTCTTCCAATCCAGTCCATGTTGCTACAAAAGTTGGATATTCATCCTTTCTGATGAAGGTGTAGTATTCCATTGTATATATGTACCACATCTTCTTTATCCATTCATCTGTTGATGGGCATCTTGGCTCTTTCCACAGTTTGGTCATTGTGGCCATTGCTGCAATGAACATTGGGGTACATATGGCCCTTCTTTTCACTACATCTGTATCTTTGGGGTAAATGCCCAGTAGTGCAATTGCAGGGTCATAGGGTAGCTCTATTTTTAATTTCTTAAGGAATCTCCACACTGTTTTCCAAAGTGACTGCACCAACTTGCCTTCCCACCAACAGTGTAAGAGGGTTCCCCTTTCTCTGCAGCCTCCCCAACACTTGTTGTTTCCTGTCCTGTTAATTTTGGCCATTCTGACTGGTGTAAGGTGGTATCTCAGTGTGGTTTTGATTTGAATTTCCCTGATAGCTAGTGACGATGAACATTTTTTCATGTGTCTGTTAGCCATTTGTAAAGACAGCATGGTCCTGGCACAAAAAACAGAGAAATAGACCAATGGAACAGAGTGGAGAGTCCAGATATGGACCCACAAATCTATGGGAAAATCATCTCTGACAAAGAAGGAAAAAATATCCAGTGGAAAAAAGACAGTCTCTTCAATAAATGGTGCTGGGAAAATTGGACAGCTACATATAGAAGAATGAAACTAGACCATTCTCTTACACCACACACAAAGGCAAACTCGAAATGGATGAAAGACCTTAACGTGAGGCAGGAATCCATCAAAATCCTAGAAGAGAACATAGGCAGTAACCTCTTTGACATCGGCCACAGCAACTTCTTTCAAGACACGTCTCCAAAGGCAAAGGAGACAAAAGTGAAAATGAACTTTTGGGACTTCATCAAAATAAAAAGCTTCTGTACAGCAAAGGAAACAGTCAACAAAACAAAGAGGCAACCCATGGAATGGGAGAGGATATTTGCAAATGACACTACAGACAAAGGGCTGATATTCAAGATCTATAAAGAACTACTCAAACTCAACATCCAAAAAGAGAATGAACACATCAAAAAATGGGCAGCAGACATGAAGAGACACTTCTCCCCCCATTTTTAAACATCTAGGCTTTTCTTTGAAGCCTGTGTGCATAAAGGGAGTTTAGACTTGCTTTGTGAGACATACAGAATCTCAAATCTCTAGCACTTGAATTCATGACTGTAAACTATAAGTGTCTGCAGCAACAGACTTAGGAAAACATAATCACCCACCTATCCTCCAGCCAGGTCTTTTTGAAAGTAGATAGAAAACATGTCCCTACAAAAGGGCACTACCCCTGAGAAGGTAGGGCCAGTACTTCCCTTCAGAAGGGGGAGAGAAACCTTCTGGAAACTTCCCTGTGTTGTGGACCCTCAGTGCATCATGCCACTAAAATGTATGTGGGCTGGCAGGGGCTGTCACAGGCCGGGGATGGTTGAGGATATATTTTCCAGAAAAAGAAGACCTTCTGGCAGTTCCTCCTTGTGAAGTCAACTTGGATGCGTTAAGGAAGGAGTGTAAACTCCAGCATCCACCTTCCCTTGCCCCATTAATGCACAAGATCACGGCCTGCGGAGTTTTCCAGCACACTCTTGAACATTGCTGAGAGGGGCCTCTGATGTTAATGTCAGGTATGGTATATTGAATCAACGTTCTTCCCTCATATCCATTCTAACCCCTCCCGAATAAATCCCAGAATGGTAGAAGCAGTGAAATAACAACACCGGCTATTTTACATCATTGGAGAGCCAGCTCACTTAAACCACATTCTCAGCTGGTAACCAAGACATAATCATACATGGCAGGTAAATGGGCAGAAAGAGGCCAAGTGCTTATCTCATATAGGAAACCTTCCCGGTTCCTAGGTTGGCAATCATTATGCATGGGAACTTTACCTTTTCCCGCGATTTTCTCTTTGAGAAATTTATTATGGAAATACAATTTATAAAGATATCATAGAAAGCATGCTTGAAAGAAAAAATAAAAATAAGCTTCAGATCAAATGTTTTCTGAGACGAAAGCTAATTAAGACCAATATAAAAAGCACCACTCAGAATGATGAAACACCCTGTCCATCGCCAGTGTATATTTATAAAATGCACAAATAGAGTTGTAAAGCATTTTTAGATGTCAACACTCAAAGCTAAGTACCTCTTCCCTCCAACCTGGGGAGGAAATATACATATATACATATATATTATTATTATTATTATTATTATTATTATTATTATTATTATTTTTAAGTAGGCTCCACACCCAGGTGGAGCCAATGTGGGGCTTGAACTTACAACCCTGAGATCAAGACCTGAGCTGAGACCAAGAATCAGGAACTTAACCAACTGAACCACCCAGGTGCCCCAAGTGGAATGTATTTTTTTACATAATTAAATAGATGTTGGTGCTGTGACTTACTAGCAGTTTTTCTTCTGATTCCTATAAATGGATTCTGTTGCTTCAGATGGAAACCTGGCTTGTTCATTAACCTTGGTCTACTTTTAGGTCTGGGTAATTATTTCTTGGGAGTCACTCAGGGTAAGAATGGGGCTTATTACAATGATGTGTTAGTCTCTCTTTGTAGGAGTTAACTCCAGGGAGGTCTGAATGTTCCCAATTGAAAAGTGGTCAGAGCAGACAGGATAAAGAACTTGAATGATGCTGACCATTATCAGGAAGGAAGAATCTCCTCCTCTCACTCCCACTGAAAATCCCTTATAGAGTGTTGCATGGGCTCTGTAGGATGACAGATCCAAAGTCCCTGCAAGACTGAGTGAAGACAAGGAGCAAGATGGCAGAGGGGTAGGAGACCTAGATAACATCAGGTCCCCGGAGCTCAGCCAGATAGTTATCAAACCAGTCAGAACACCTACAGACTCGACAGGAGATTGAAGAGAAGAAGAGCAGTAATTATAGGAATAGAAAAGTGGCCACTTTCTGGAAGGTAGGACCCGCGGAGAAGTGAATCAGAGGTGACATTTGGGAAGACAGACCACGGAGGGGAGCAGAGGGGATGTCGGGCCATTAGTAGAACAGCGGAGCACAAAATCAGAACCTTTAGAAGTCTGCTTCACTGAAGGACATCGTCCCAGAGGCTAAGTGTGTGTGTGTTGGGGGGGGGGGGAAGCCCTCACTGGGACAGTACTGTCTCAAGTCTCGTGGGGTCACAGAAGGACCCAGGTGCCTGAGCCCGGCAGAGCTCCCAGGTATTGGACTGGGGAAGCAGGCTGCATAGACAGAGCCGGGCTCTCAGCTTCAGCTTACCTTAAACCATGATCTGAGGAGCAGTCGGGCCACTGCTCTTTGAGCAGGGTCCCCACAAGGGAGATGCCCTCCTTCCTCCACCAAGAGAAGCGGTGCAGAAAGCTGCTGGGTTTGGAGACTCCAAACGGGGCCCAAGCACCAGAGATAGAAAGCTCAGTCATAGGCTGAGTGAGCACGGTGTGCGGCGGGAGACTGGGAAGACAGGCATGACTGACTGCTTTTCTGTAAGGGTGCACTGAGCAGTGGGGCCTCAAGCTCTTAGCTCCTTTGGGCTGGAGACTGGGAGGCTGCCATCTTCATTCCTGTCCTCCAAGCTGTACAGAAAGCATTCAGGGAACAAAAGCTCCCCAGAGACAACCTGAGCAGATTGCTTAGCCTGGCTGCTGTCGAGGGCGCGGAAGTTCTGCCTCGGGCAAAGACACCTGAGAATCAATACAATGGGCGCCTACCCCAGAAGATCAGCGAGAACATCAGCCAAGACCAAGGTTACCAATGAATGAAAACTGTGAAACTCCAGAGTTGCAGGAATGCACAATGTAGAATTCATGAATTTTTTCCCCATGATTCTTTAGTCTTTCAAAGTTAAATTTTTTTAATTTAATTTTTTTCTTATTCTATTTTTAAATTTTTTTCTTTCCTAGTTTAACTTTTTAAAGCTATTTTATCTTATCAATACCTTTTTAAAAAATCTTTTAAAATTTTCATTGTTTTAGTCCTATTTTATCCTTTAATTGTATTTAAGTTTAATTTCTGTATACATATAGGTTTTTCTTTCTTTATTTAAAATTTTTTTTTATTTTTATGTTTTCCATAAGTAGCCACCCTATCCTTAGCTCCCCACCCACAGCAACCCTGTTTGTTTCCTGAAATTAGGAGTCTCTTATGGTTTGTCTCTCTCCTCAGTCATTCTTGATAAATTTTTTACCCTCCCTATACCACACGATCCCCCACCCTGCCTCTCAAATTCTTCATATCATAGAGATCATATGATAATTGTTTCTCCCTGATTGACTTATTTCACTCAGCATAGTACCCTCCAGTTCCATCATCGTTGCTGCAAATGGCATGATTTTATTTCTTTTTGATGGCTACATAGTATTCTATTGTCATATAACTTTTTCCTTCTTTAAAACTTTGGGACACAGTTTCCTCTAATAGTTAAACATATACCCTAAATCTAGCACATGGCTTTGTTCTAGTCCCCAGCATCATCACATTCTTTACTCTCTTTTTTCCCTCTTTTTTCAACCAACTTCTTATCATACCAATTCCTTTTTTAGAATCTTTTAAAATTTTCATCTTTATAGTCACATTCCATCCTTCATTGTGTATACTCTTATTTTAGAACATATATAAATTTTTCTTTCTTTAAAATTTTGGGAGGCAGTTTCTTCTAATAGACCAAAATACACCCCAAATCAAGTGTGTGGCTCTGTTCTACTTATCAGTATAATCATATATAATCATATATAATTATCAGTATAATCATATATATATATATATATATATATATATATATATAGAGAGAGAGAGAGAGAGAGAGAGAGAGAGAGAGAGAGTTGAATTTTTTTCCTTTCTTCTTCCCCTTGGTTTCAGGTCTCTTCCGATTTGATTAGTGTATATTTCTGGGGTTGTCATTACCCTTTTTGGCTTTTGTTCGCTCATTCATTTATTTTTATCTGGATAAAATGATAAGGTGGAAAACTCACCTCAAAAAAAAAAAACAAACCACCCCCCCAAAAAAAACCACAAAAAACAAGAGGCAATACTGACAGCTAAAGACCTAATCAATAGGGACATTAATAATATGTCAGAACTAAAGTTCAGAATGATGATTAGCAAGGTGCTAGCTGGGCTCAAAAAAAGCATGGAAGATATTAGAGAATTCCTTTCTGGAGAAATAAAAGAACTAAACTCTAAGTTGAAATCAAAAAGCTATTAATGAGGTGCATTCAAAAATGGAGGCTCTTATTGCTAGGATACATGAGGCAGAAGAGAGAATTAGTGATCTAGAAGATCAAATGATGGAGAATAAAGAAGCTGAGAAAAAGAGAGACAAACAACTACTGGACCATGAGGGGAGAATTCTAGAGGTAAGTGATACCATAAGATGAACCAGTATTAGAACAATTGGGATCCCAGAAAAATAAGAGAGAGAGAGGGGCAGAGAGTATATTGGAGCAAATTATAGCAGAGAATTTCCTTAATTTGGTAAAGAGAACAAGCATCAAAATCCAGGAGACACAGAGAACCCCCCCCCCAAATCAGTCAAAATAGGTCCACACCCCATCATTTAATAGTAAAACGCACAAATCTCAGTGAAAAAGAGAAAATCCTGAAAGCAGCTCGGGAGAAGGGGTCTATAACATACAACGGCAGAAATATTAGATTGGCCACAGACCTATCCAGACAGACCTGGCAGGCCAGAAAGCACTGGCATGATATATTCAGAGTACTAAACAAGAAAAATATGTAGCCAAGAATACTATATGCAGTTAGGCTGTCATTGAAAATAGGAGAGCTAAAAAGCTTACAGAACAAACAAAAACTAAAAGAATTTGCAAACACAAAACTAACCCTACAGGAAATATTGAAAAGGGCCCTCTAAGCAGAGAGAGCCTAAAAGTAACAGACCAGAAAGGAACAGAGACAATATACGGTAACAATCACCTTATAGGCAATGCAATGGCACTATATTCATATCTTTCAATAGTTACCCTGAATGTAAATTGGCTAAATTCCCAAATCAAAAGACACAGGGTAGCAGAATGGATTAAAAAAAACCAAGACCCATCAATATGCTGTCTCCAAGAAACTCATTTTGGACTCAAAGACACCTCCAGATTCAAAGTGAGTGGGTGGAAAACATTACCATGTGAATGGACATCAAAAGAAAGCTAGGGTGGCAATCCTTGTATCAGACAAATTAGATTTTAAGCCAAAGATTATAATAAGAGATGAGGAAGACACCATATCATACTTAAGTGGTCTGTCCAGTAAGAAAATCTAACAATTTTAACTAACTATGCCCCTACAAAGGGAGCAGGCAATTATACTAACCAATTAATAACTAAGTCAAAGAAACACATCAACAATAATACAATCATGGTAGGGGACTTTAACACCTCCTTGCTGAAATGGACAGATCATCTAAGAAAAAGATCAATAAGGAAATAAACGCTTTAAGTGACACAATGGACCAGATGGACATCACACATATATTCAGAACATTCCATCCCAAAGCAACAGAATACATATTCTTCTCTAGTGCACATGGAACATTCTCCAGAATAGGTCACATCCTGGGTCATAAATCAGGTCTCAACTTGTACCAAAATATTGGGACCATTCCCTGCATATTTTCAGACCACAGTGATTTGAAACTAGAACTCAACCACAAGACAAAAGTTGGAAAGAACTCAAATACATGGAGGCTGAAGAGTACCCTACTAAAGAATGAGTCAACCAGGAAATTAAAGAAGGGTTTAAAAAATTCATGGAAACAAATGAAAATGAAAACACAACTGTTCAAAATCTTTGGGACACAGCAAAGGCAGTCCTGAGAGGAAAGTGTATAACACTACAAGCCTTTCTCAAGAAACAAGAAAGGTCTCAAGTACACAACCTAACCCAACATCTAAGGGAGCTGGAGAAAGAAGAGCAAACCCAGCGGGAGAAGAGAAATAATAAAGATCACAGCAGAAATCAATGAAATAGAAAACAAGAGAACAGTAGAACAGATGAACGAAACTCGGAGCTGGTTCTTGGAAAGAATTAACAAGGCTGATAAACTCCTGGCCAGACATATCAAAAAGAAAAGATAAAGGAACCAAATTAATAAAATCATGAACTAAAGAGGAGAGATCACAAGCAACACCAAAGAAAAAGAAGCAATAATAAGAACATATTATGAGGAACTATACATAAGCAAATTTGACAATCTGGAAGAAATGGATGCATCCCTAGAGGCATATTAACTACCAAAACTGAACTGGGAAGAAATAGAATACCTGATCAGACCCATACCTGAACAGACCCATAACCAATAAGGAGATTGAAGCAGTCATCAAAAATCTCCCAACAAACAAGAGGCCAGTGCCAGATGGCTTTCCAGGGGAATTCTATCAAACATTTACAGAAGAATTAATGCCTATTCTCCTGAAACCGTTCCAAAAAATAGAAATGGAAGGAAAACTTCCAAACTCATTTTATGAGGCCAGCATTACCTTGATCCCCAATCTAGACAAAGACCTCATCAAAAAGGAGAATTACAGACGAGTATCCTTGATGAACATAGATGCAAAAATTCTCACCAAAATACTAGCCAATAGAATCCAACAGTACATTCAAAGGACTATTCACCACGACCAAGTGGGATTAATTCCTGGGCTGCAAGGTTAGTTTAACATCCACAAATCAATCAGTGTGATACAGTACATTAATAAGCCAAAGAATAAGAACCATATGATCCTCTCAATAGATGTTGAAAAAGCATTTGACAAAGTACAGCACCCTTCCTTGATCAAAACTCTTCACAGTGTATGGATAGAGGATACATACCTCAATATCATAAAAGCCATCTATGAAAAACCTATAGCAAATATCATTCTCAATGGGCAAAAATGGAGAGCTTTTCCCCTATGTTCAGGAACATGGCAGGGCTGGCGACTATCACCACTGCTAGTCAACATAGTACTCGGAGTCCTAGCCTCAGCAAGCAGACAACACAAAGAATTAAAAGACATCTGACATGGCAAAGAAGAAGTCAGATTCTCACTCTTTGCAGATGATATGATATTTTATGTGGAAAACCCAAAAGGCTCCACTCCAAAACTGTTAGAACCCATACAGGAATTCAGTGAAGTGTCAGGATATAAAATCAATCTGCAGAAATCAGTTGCATTTCTATACACCACCAAAAAGACAGAAAAAAGAAATTAAAGAATCGATCCCATTTACAATTGCACCCAAACCCATAAAACATCTAGGAATAAGCCTAACCAAAGAAGCAAAGAATCTGTACTCAGAAAACTATAAAGTACTCATGAAAGAAATTGAGGAAGACACAAAGAAATGGAAAAACATTCCATGCTCACGGATTAGAAGAAAAAATATTGTGAAAATGTCTATGCTACCTAAAGCAATCTACACATTTAATGTGATCCCTATCAAAATACCATTCGTTTTTTTTTCAAAGAAATGGAACAAATAATCCTAAAATTCATATGGAACCAGAAAAGACCCCGAATAGCCAGAGAAATGTCAAAAAAGAAAACCAAAGTTGGTGGCATCACAATTCCAGATGTCAAGCTCTATTACAAAGCTGTCATCATCAGGACAGTATGGTCCTGGCACAAGACAGACACATAGATCAATGGAACAGAATAGAGAACCCAGAAATGGACCCTCACTCTATGGTCAACTCATCTTCGACAAAGCAGGAAAGAATGTCCAATGGAAAAAAGACATTCTTTCCAACAAATAATGCTGGGAATATTGGACATCCACATGCAGAAGAATGAAACAGGACCATTTCCTTATACCACACACAAAAATAGACTCAAAATGGGTGAAATACCTCAGTGTGAGACAGGGATCCATTAAAATCCTTGAGGAGAATATAGACAGCAAGCTCTTTGGCCTCAGCCACAACAACTTCCTAGAAACATCACCAAAGGCAAGGGAAGCAAGGGGAAAAGTGAACTAATGGGACTTCATCAAGATCAGAAGCTTTTCCACAGCCAAAGGAACAGTCAACAGAACCAAAAGACAACCGACAGAATGGGAGAAGATATTTGCAAATGACACATCAGATAAAGGGCTAGTACCCAAAAATCTATAAAGAACTTACAAACTCAACAGTCAAAGAACAAATAATTCCATCAAGAAATGGGCAGAACACATGAACAGACATTTCTGCAAAGAAGACAGACATCCAAATGGCCAACAGACACATGAAAAAGTGCTCAACATCCCTCAGCATCAGGAAAATACAAATCAAAACCAAAGTCAGATACTACGTTCCACCAGTCAGAATGGTTAAAATTAACAAGTCAGGAAACAACAGATGTTGGCAAGGATATGGGGAAAGGGGAACCCACCTGCACTGTTGGTGGGAATGCAAGCTAGTGCAGCCACTCTGGAAAACAGTATAGAGATTCCTCAAAAAGTTGAAAACAGAGCTACCCGATGACCCAGCGGTTGCACTACTGGGTATTTACCCTAAAGATACGAATGTAGTGATCTGAAGGGGCATGTTTATAGCAACAATGTCCACTACAGCCAAACTCTGGGGAAAACCTAGATGTCCATCAACAGATGAATGGATAAAGATGTGTGTATACACACATACACACACACACACAATGGAATACTATGCAGCCATCAAAATGAATGAAATCATGCCATTTGCAATGACATGGATGCAACTGGAGGGTATTATGCTGAGGGAAATAAGTCACAGAAAGACAATCATCATATGATCTCCCTGATATGAGGAATTTGAGAGACAGGGAAGGGGTCGTGGGGTGTAGGGAGGGAAAAAAATTGAAACAAGATGGAACCCGGGAGGGAGATAAACCATAAGAGACTTAATCTCAGGAAACAAACTGAAGGGTGCTGGGGGTGGGGGAGGGGGAGGGTGGCCGGGTTACGGGGGGAAAAAAAGACAAAGAGAAGACCCACAATTTGCAACTTCATACTTGTAACCCACCAGACATTTGGCACTCTTCCAGGTGAGTCCACCCGGAAAGAGTAGAAGCGCGAGTACCTGGCCACCTCCTTCTGTGCATACCGGTAAGTGTAGTTAAAACAGGCAACACTCTAGGACAGGAAGTAAAGTGCACTGCTCCAGGAAGGATACAGAACAGAGAAGTTTATTTTACACAATCCGTCCAAGAAAACAATCTTCATAAACCAGTGCAAAATGTGCAACAGAATCAATACGTGTGTCTTAGCTCTGAGAGCCCAGACTGGTGATTTCCTCTCCCCTTCCTCCTTCGGGCAGGTGCCCCGTATGGGCTAACGCTGGCCTTGGTTTGCACCACTGACAGAAACATTCAACCAATTTGTAGCAGGTTATTTTTACAATTCATACCAGAATGTGTACAAGGGACGGGGGCGGAAAACCATACTGAATGAATGATAAGTGATCAGTGCTTAAAGTAAATACAGGGGGCAGCACGGGCAAGAATCCACAGTTTCAATAAATACAAGTGTAACAAGCATGGGCGGGTCTCAACTCGGTGGAATTAGTCTGCATAATAATTCAGCATCATACAAAATCTAGCAGGGCTGTTGAGCAGTGATTGGCAACAACGTTCACAATAACTTATGCCCTTGAGCAAGTCTGCATTGAACACATTCTGTGGTTCCAAAGGTGTCAGTCAGTTCTCCGTTTTCTCCTTCTGGGGCCATCCCTCCAGGATGGGAGGGGCGGAGCTGGGGCAGCTTGGTGGAGGCGTCCCATGAGGAAGGACGCTGGCCCAAGAGCCAGCCGTCAGGGTCCAGTGTACTCAATACCGAGTGGCAAATCGGGACTTTATTGACGACGTCTGTGCAAAGTGTGCTTCTCTCCATTTTCCAAGAAACCAGTGTCTGTAATTCCTGCACCAAAAGAAGTGGTGGCCTCTGGGTCACTCCCTGTCACCCCAAATACCAAGCGATGAGTGCGCATCTCAGGGACTCACGGGCTGGGAAGCTTCTGGTGCTGACTGCCTTGCACCTCACGGTGGGGAACATAACCAGGGCCCCTCATCCAAGGCCTCAGGCAGGCTAGAACTATTGCTTGAGAGACTAGAAGAAACCTAGTGAGAAAAAGATGATCCTAAAGGCTATGTGGGAAGCTGTCTTCTTCCTTGAAAGCCTCGTGCCCTCTAGGTAACGCCTACAGGACTTCCCGGAGGCGACCTCGGGGATGAAACATCATGCATCTGTGCCTGGAGGCCCCGCCCACATGTCCCTCTACTAAGCACGAAATCCATGCATAGTCTACCATGCTTGGGATATGATCCCAGAGCACATGGCAGAGACAACCTGTGGATCGTCTGCTAATCCAGAGCCCAATGAAAGATGCAGGAGAAGCTCTCCATCTCTGGGAGAAAAGGAAGAAAAGGGGGAAGTCCCCCACCCCAAAGTGAAACAAGCTCAGTCACCTAGGCATCACCTCAAAACATAACGAAATCCCAAACCCTCCCTAGCATGATATACCCTCTCCTGTCTATCCCTTTGACAGTCTCAGGTCATAACTTAGGTTTGTCTTCCATCCAATAACTTAAAAAACGAGGAGGGATTATAATAAGTTTTGCCTGGCTTGGGCCAGTGAGCAGCCAGTTTTTGCTTTGTTTTGTTTGTCTTTTTACCTAGAATCTCAGTCACTGTTCAAAAATGGAGCTTGAACATTCAGGCGGATGTCAGAATCTTCACACGCAGGAGACAGGAAGGGGCGGGCGGGAGGGACCCATGAAGAAGGAGGGGGAGCAGGGCGGGGCGGGGGCAGCCTGGGCCTCCGAGGCGGAGCGGAGGCCTGTGACCAGTGCGGGAGAGCCGGACGCCCCGGCCCCGGGGGGACCCGCATGACTCGGGATGCGGCTGGATCTTGTATTGCACAGAGAAGGACGCCCAAGGCTCGGTGGGCGGCTGAGCGGGTCAGTGGTCTCCGCACATGGGCAAGTTCACGAACGTGAACACGTTGAACTCGGTCATGATGGAGAAGCACAGGAACACGCCGTACAGGAAAAGGCACCCGCACCCGAGCTTCCTGTCCAGCTGCCACTTGTTCAGGTGAACGCCAAACACCTGTAACACACACGGCGCGGTCAGAGGGTGGGACGGGGCGGCACCCGCAGGGGACAGGGGCTGGGAGAGGGGCCGCCCATTGTCTCTGACCCCCCCAAGCCCATCGCTCACGTTTTGGAAGATCAGAACACCGAAATCCAGAAGGGAAGTCAGAACTTTAAAATAACTTTAAAAAGTCATAATGACGAGACCAATGGGCACAGGCGCCCTGGCCCGCACGCTTGCCTGGACTCCAACACCGCTCTGTGCCCGCAGCACCTGTTCGGACTCTTCATCCGCTTGACCCCAAGCAGCCCCTGGCTGTTCTTGAGGACGCATCTCCTGGCATGTGGTGGCCACAGGTCTTCCACGCCTATGCCTGGCGGCAAGGGAGCCGTACCCCTTCTCCTCGCTGCTGCTTTCCCCAAAACACTGGGTTTTCAACAGTCACACTCCATCCCACCTGGCTACAGTCCTCACGGCAAACCCAGCCTTTCCCCTCCTGCTTCCCCAGATCCCTGAGTCCCACTCACTGCCACTCCTCTCTACGGCACCCCACGTCCCTCCCCACGAGTTCGCTGTGCAGGGACAGGAGCTTCCCCACACGCGTCCTCCGCCCCATCCCCCACCCTGCACCTGCACCGCGCCCACTAGTTCCATGTGGCCGCTCAACTATGAACGTAAGTCCAATCAGATTAAAAACTCAGTCGCTCAGCTGTACTAGCCACATGTCACGTGCTCCATATCCACACGTGGCCAGTGGCTGCTGCCAGGGCAGGTACAGGCACAGGCCACTGGGTGAGCTCCATGTGACAGCCCTGCGGTCAAGAGCTGGCAATGAGCAGGAACAGAAACGACTCTGTCGTCTGTGTCCCTCATCCTGCTCGCTGACTGCCGTCTCCTCTTAGTGTACCTGTTCGCCTCCTCCTCCAGCTGCCCAGGCCTGCAGGACCCAGAACTCATCGCTGCCCCCGCCCTTCTGCTGCACACCACCTGGGCCCTGTCCCACCTTACCTGCCGAAGTCCCACCAGCAGCCCCTAGACCCCCACCTGGACATCCACCATGGTTCAAGGGCCTCTCTGGAGCTACCGTCCTCCCACGGTGGAACCTCAGCCTTGGGTTTGAGCCCCGCTTCCAGTGACTCCACATTACTTCTGTGCTGCTGACCCAGGCTGGAGGAAAATGCCTGGCCACGCCAAAGAGTCTCCCTTCAAATTCAAGCCCACGAACCTCAAGCGGGTCATTTATGGCCATCATCCCACATCTCCCTAAGTGCATTGTCTCTCCCTTTCTTGGATGGCTGTTTCCAGCCTCTCCTCTCCTCTCAGACGCCCCCTCCCGCTTCTCCACCTTCACTCTCAGTACGTGACCTTGCTCCCATCCACAGAGCTCCCGCCACCAGACCCACTTGCTTGCCTTCTCTCCAGCTAGTGAGGCCGGATGCCATGGCCTGCCCGTGGCGCACTTCTCCACAGGTGCACACAAGCCCACCTTGCCTCACCCCTCAGGAACACTGCCCCTCTTTCATCTCCAGCTCCCCACACCACCCCTGGATTGCTCCAGCTGGGATACAAGAATGCGGCCACTTCCGTCCTCTTAACCAAACAATTAAATTTTTTTCTGGGCGGCCACCTCTCCCCTTTCTTTACAGCAGGAGGACTTGAAAGAGGTGAAAATACCACTTTGTCCAATTTCTCTCCTTCCATTCTCCAGTGACTCAGCCTTCCGCCTTCTTGCCCCACACAGCCACCCTCTCAGCAGGAACACCCATAAGGTCGCATCACTAATCTGGACGGCCGGTGCTCATGACTCATCCTCCCGACAGAGCCGCTCACTCCCTCCACCCTGAAATACCTTCTCCACTTGGCTTCCAGATGCCAGACTCTCCTGGTTTTCCTCCTACCTCTCTAACTGCTCATTCCATTTCTTTTGGTGTTTTATTACCATCAGCCAGACCTCCAGAGGGCACCAAGACTCGGAGGTTGGGTCTTTTCTCTTTTCTGCTCGTTCTCACCCCCTTGTTGCTTGCATCTGATTGCATGGCTTTAAATACCATCCACATTCTGGGACCTCAGCTTGGACATTTCTCTTGAACTCAGACTCATCTTTCCAGTGGTTTTTCTGACCTCTTCCTTGGGTGTCAAACAGGCACTGCAAGCTCAAGGTACTTGAAATTGCTCTCCCCCCACTCCTGACAAACCTACTCCTTTTGCATTTTGCAGCAGCCCTATTTCAGCACCCCACAGCTAGCCTCATCTCCCACAGGTTGTACAAATGTAGCTGTAAGAATGTGCTCTGATGTCAGATGGCTTGCGCCTTTGTTCATTTGGTGTCATTTCCTCTAGAGGTCTCAGATGTTCATCTGTATAATAGGGCTGAAAGAATGGCTACTTGATGGGCATATGGTGAGGTCCAAATGGGAAAATGCATGCAAAGCATTGAGCACAATGTATGGTTATGACAGGTATCATAAGCCTAAGTCACACGAGACCCAAAGAAACTCCTAAGCTACAGAACAAAGAATTGTATAGATTAGTGAATCTTAGTGAATCCGAGGCTGATCCTGTCAATGACCTCCAGCTTCCTGCCTGCCCTTCTGAATTCCTATTCTCTAGCACATGGATGTTCACATGCCAGTGTAATTCAATGACTGTTTCCTTGAAAATTTCAGGAAGAAACACATTGCATATCAACGTTTTCTAATGCAAAAATTCAACAGCATACTTGTATGTCAACAGATACTGCATGTGGACCAGGCCATATGTTGGTGGGAATCGATTTCCACACGTCAGCTAGGTTGGAATATCAAATTATACAAGTAGATATAATGGCCAAGAGAGCAGAATGGCATAAAAGTACACAGTCAGTAAAATAATGTATTCTTAGTCTCTGAGTGCTGGTCAAATCCATGGTTTTATGGAGATGCTTGTTAACCTGGAACAGATACTTGGAATCTACCTTTCTCTTGACTAATCTTGCAGAAAAAAATGGAATCTCCCCTTTGCTTTTGATAAAAAGGCTTAGGCTTGACATGTAGCAGGGCCACGCTTCTCAGAGGAGGGCTGGTTCTTTTCATAAAGAGGGAAGGCTTTCCAGAGAGTTGCTAGGACCCACTTCTAAAGGAAACAGCCATGAAGGAGACAGGACATCTGGAGGCCAATTGTCCCTATCCACGCGGAGGCCAGGCCCATCTGGTGTCCAAACAAATTCTGTAGCCAAAGAACCCAAAGGCGGGGGTGGGGTGTAGGGGAGAGGAGTCACAGAAACTCAAGAGGGGAAGGAGCTGTAGCCCTACCGTGACAAAGACGGAGGCCAGGAGTAAGCCCACGGAGTAGATCAGTCCTCTACTGTTCAGCCGAATCTGTAAGAAAGGATGCGCAGTTAAACTTCTAAAAAGGCATCTGCTCAGTGCAGGGGTGGAAGTCAGTCCAAATCTCTCCTTTAGGGTGACAAACAAAAGGGAGCTTGGAAAGCCAGGCTCTGCTGCTGGGAGCAGGGATGTGCACTTTCCTAGGACAGCTGGGTGCTCTTGTCTCATCCCCTCTCCGTCTAACCCCACCCTCCCCTCCAGGGGTGGTGCCTGCTGGGCTGCCCCACCACCACTTGAATTTTCTCCTGTGTGTGTTCTGATTCTTGGTGCCCATAACACCCCGCTGTGGACCTGACCTCCAGGAAGCATGTGCTTTCTTGACATACAACTTTTAGGGTAAATCTCGTGACAGGAGGGATAGGAGCAATATTTTGAAAACTATTCCTAAACTTTTTATCTCTTTTGCATTCCGTTGTCTGTGAACTCCCCTCTCCCTCCCCCGCTGGACTTTAAGGGAAGAGATGGATGAGTCTTGCTCTTGTCAGCCAGCAAAGAAGAGGAAGGAGTTAACATTCCATTCCTGGTATTCGTAAAAGGATTTTGTTTTGTTTGACCTTCTGAGTAAAACAGTGGGGTTAGCTGCCAAACACTGAAGAGAAAGAGAGAAACAATTTTTGGAATTCTTATAAAATAGCACTATCCAGAAGAACTTTCTGCCATGATGACAATGTCCCATATCTGTGCTGTCCCATATGGCAGCCGTTAGACACTGTGGCTCGTCCAGCTGAACAAAATTTTAATCTTATCTTCAATTAATTCAGATTTACATTTAAAGAGCTGCATGTGATTAGTGGCTGTGGTATTGGGCAGGGAGGGTAGGGAATATTTAGAGGCCAACCTGGCCAAAAAAGACTATGGAATTTCTTTCATAGTGTAGAGAAGATGTCCCTTCTGCCTTGACTTAGGTCAAAGGTCATGAGGTCAGCTACCCTGAAATAGGAAGTACACCTTAGAGTAGCCATGCTCAAAGCGTCCTCCCTGGGCCGGTGTCACTTGGGGGCTTGTTAGAAATGCAGGATCTCAGGCCCCACCCAGACCTCCTGAATCAGAAACTTGGGGGATGGGGCCCATCCAAGTGTTTCAATAAACCCTCCGGGTGGTTCTGATGCATGAAAAAGCTTGAGAACCACTGACTTTGAGACACTACTGAGGCGAAATCCACTTCTGATCTCCACAGGTTTTGAGGCTGGGACTTTGACATTCACTTTCACCAGTTCTCTTGGAAAGTCTTATCTGCATGGAGGTTTGGGGACCCCAGAGCCCCCACCAACATACACTGTCCTGCTGGGAGTCAAAGGCTCACCTGTATCCAAAGGAAGGAAAAGCAAGGCAGGCTGAGCATCTCATTAGAGAACTGAGTGGTGATTATTAGTAGAAGTGGTTTGGGGCCCGTGTGACGAGGTTCAAGGTGCCCCTTGCCACCCTTTGCCAGTTCGCCCCTGGGATGTAGGTCTGGGACATGGGGTGTCTCTGTAGGTGGGTGTGCTTGGTTTATGTTTTGGTGACAGGAAACTCCATGCCCTTAGCAGTCAAAACCTTTGTGTGGTCACCCAGGAGCGTAACCTATCTCCTCATGCAGTGTTCTGTCACAGAGGGAATGCACCGAACCCTCTCCCCTGCTGGCACAATCCATGTGAGCCAACCATCTACTGAACCCCAGCTGGAAATTATTCCCAGCCCCCAAACGCCTTCTGAAGAGCCAAGGACTCAAATCATATCTCTGTGACACTAAAGCAATGGGTTGACCTGGTTAAGTGGATGTAAAAAAATGAGGGATGGGATCCATTCCTGTCCTGCTGGTAGCTTATCTTGCTGCACACCGTCCACCTGCCTATAGATGGACTTCTTCCTTTCATCAGCTGTGTAGGGATAGAGAGGCCAGTATCCAGGAGCATATCAAGAATACTTCTTCAGTATTCATACTGAATCTATGATAACCCCACATGCACCCTGGCCAGAGTTGCAGGGGAAGGGCAGGGCTCCTCGGAGCAGGATGGCAGCTTCTATGCAGAGGAAGGAAGAGCCTCCTGGGGCTGTCTACATCATGCAGTCCTCGGGCTCACGCTGACACTGTGCGCACACACTCAGAAACCCTTTCGAGCTCTTAACCGTCAACATTGCGTGGATTCTGCCAAGCACGTGGCCGGAGTATGCCCAGCCCAGGCACCCTGTGAGCTCTAGGGTTGAATCCTTGTCAGCAATAAGAGTCAAGTAAAGTGATTTCCTACCCTTAGGAAGCCAAGAGCCATTGAGAGCCAAGCTCTAAGCAGGAAAATTCTCTTTGGCCAAGCTTTATGTTTTTTCAAAACCAATCATATTCAGCTAGAGCTTTGGAACTTTATTATTCCTCCATTGACATAAAATCTCAAAGAGTGGTACTTCTAAAATTCTAAATCTGGCTCCAAAGACTAAAGGCAACTGACTTGCTGGCGTTTTTTGAGTATTTTTCACATTTCCACCTTTTTCTCTGAAGACTTCCTTTGGTATCAGATGGCCACATGCATCCAGAGGTAATTTTTGTTTTTTCATTCATTACAGACCTGAGGTCTCAAAGCCTGTATTTGAGTCCTTGCTATCTAACCCCCACCTCCACACAGACGTGACAGTCAGGAATTAGGGTTCCTTCAGTTGCCTCTGGGTCCAACTTGAACATTTCCTAATCACTGGAGACTATGGATGGTTTGGGGCAAGAGTTGAACCATGGGCCACGGGCTGAATCTGGCTCATCGCCTGATTTTGTAGATGAGATTTATTGGAGCTCAACTCGTTCATTTACATATTGTCTACTTCTGCAGAGGTAGAGCTGAGAAGTTCCATAGATACCATAAGGCCCACGAGGCTTAAAATATTCCCCCCTCTGACCCTTTCCAGAAAGTCTGCTGACCCCTGGTTTAGGGCATGGGCTCCAGATCTAGTTTGCCAAACCTCTTCAGAATCCCTGCTTGGTCACTCACTTGATGTATCGTCATGGAAACGTGACCAAACTTCCCCATGCCTCAGTTTCCTGAGGAGTAAAATGGGGATAATACAATTCTCACCTCATGAGGTGGTTGTGAAGATTCGCTGAATTTAAACCATGTTAAGTTTGAACAGGATCCAGTATAAGGTGAATTCTCAATATGTCTGGGCCATTATTCTCCACTCAACTCATGAGCTGCCTAATCCCTTCCCTGGTACCCCTGGCTGCTTCTTTTATAGACTCACCACCTAGGAGCTCCCTCTTCAAAGCCTTAGTCGATGACAAACACTGTAAGGGCAGGGACCATGTCTGACTTTATCCTCTGCCTGGCCCAAGGCTGAGCACAGACCACATGCTTCAATATGTAACCAATGAACAGAGGATGAATCCATTTCCTTGCAGAAGTGAAATGGGAGCAGGGAGACCCTGGCCACCATCTCCAGGTGGTATTCCAGAAGCAATGCATTCCTAACATTCCCTGTCCCCCTTCCCCACTTTGTTTTTTTATCAATGCATATAGCCTTTTTTCACCTAACATTTTGTTATGAAAGTTTTCAAGCATCCAGAAAAGTTGAAAGAATGACACCATTTTATTATACCATTTTACTAAAGGGTTAGAGTATAGTTCACAGATATTTTGTTTCTAAATGCAATTTCCATATAGTGGAATTCACAAATCATAACTGCACTGCTCAGTGGGTTCTGAGAAATGCATATAACTGTATAACCTAAACTGTGACCATGACAGAGAGCACTTCCATCCTCCCCAGAAAGTTCTCTTGTTTCCTCATCAGTCTTACGAGGATCGATCACTGCTTCTAGGCTTAGCCCATCCAAGAAACTTCATATAAATGGAGCCCTATAATGGGCACTCTTGTACACCAGGATTCTTTTACTCAGCACAATTTTTAAGTATTTCTTCATTTCCGTCATATTTTTCATTGCATCCATAGCACATTTCTTTCTGTAACAGCCCAACTATATCACAGTTTATCTAGTTATTCTCCTGTTTATGGACATCTGGCTTGCTCCCAGTTTGAGGCTATCAACATGCATTGATTTTATAATTCACAAACACAACGATAAGGGACCCACAGTGGCCTCTCTCATCCACAGGAGAAGTAGGAATGAAGAATGAAGATAATGAAGACAGCCAGGGGATCTGCTGGGACCTCAAATATACTCTTTCACCTCCCGGCATCCCTCTCTCTAGCTGGGCCCTAGGAGCCTCTCCAAACAGGGCAGATTCACCTTCCTCACCTTAGCACACTGCTGTCACCCTTTTGAAACCTCAGTCTGGGCAGATGGGGTGCGTACCTCCTTCCCACCTCACCTCTATTCTGCCCATCCCTCTCTCAGACCTTTTTTCTCTTCCAGGTTCGCTGAGCCCTCACTGGCCCTATCCCTACTTCTGATGCACCTACTTCATGTCCCAAACTTGTCTGTGTGGCCTTCTTACCTCTCCAGCTAGTCCCACTGCTCTGATGGCAGATGCCTGGTCTTCAGTTTTCCTGCCTTCCACCCAGCACCTAGCTCCACTTGTCTACGTATACTGTGCGTTTAAATAAACATCTGTGTGTGACACTGAGCATGTGTGTGTGCTTGTGCATGTGCACATGGTGTGTGTGTGCACGTTGGAGGCAGTAAAGCTGAGTGACAAGGGGCAAGATTTCAGAGCTGGATGAGGAGACTGATTTAAGCTGATCTTTTTAAGCAACACATGAGAGGGCACCAAAATAGGTTTTTTGGTAAAAAAAAAAAAAAAGAAGCATAATTTTCTTACAGTAAAGACTCAACTCTCTCCTACTGGCTAAGTTTTGACAAATGTATGTACCAATGCAACCCACATCTCAACAAAATATAAAACATTTCCATCACCCCAATAAGTTTCCCCAAGGGCAGCAAATTTAACTCAACCCCCTAAAAAACTAATTTCTTGGGGGATGCTAAGTCAGGAATAGCACAGACCCTTCTCATCTCTGGACTACCTTTGCAAAAGACTTAGAGCTCTAGCCATGCATAGTGTTGATCTAAAACAATGGTTTCCCTGTTTCCTGCGTCACAGATGCGGGCTCCACTAAGTGCAAATGCAGCAAGTCTCCACAGCAATACCCACCAAAGAGCATGCAATGCACAACTGCCCTGACATTGAACACTGTTTTTATTTCTTGCCTTCAAAATACGCGAATTCATTCTCTAATTCCCTCATGGTAGTTGTTGCAGAGAAAACAGAAGGTTGGCTGGTTGCCAAGTCAACAGAAATTTAGCCCATGATGCATGTGTATTTTTTTCAACTGGATGCACACACAACACCCATTCAGGCGTAGCTTTATTCATGCACACGGTTCATAAAGGGTTCCCTAAATCCTACGCAGTTTGGGGATCCAAAATCCCCAGCCTCAAGATTCTGACTTCCCCGTATTATAGCTTAAAATCTCTCTGTGATTTAAAGCGAGATCCACATATCCAGAGGAATTCTTTCAGGAAAAATAAGGAGCCCCTGGATTTTTGCTAATTTATTTATGACCTGGAATGCATGCTGCATATTACTCTCCATTTTTAGATTTGGGTAATTTGAACATTCCTGTGGGTGTAGGCTTCATATGGATGTGTCTAGCCTTGGTCTGGTGTTGTAAAATATCACCAGGCAGGAATCTCTTTCCCAGAACAATTAAAAGAGGTGAGAAAGTGAATAAGCCTAGAGAGAAGAGGCACTTCAATGACAGCTGGTGCCCACATCCTATCCTCTCCAGAGGGGGCTCCCATAAACACAGGGCTGTGTGGAATTCTAGTGGCGATTCTGGAGTAGGTTGGGTAGGTTTTGTTTTCCCCATGTGACGATGAAATAGCTGATACTTGGCCAACGTAAGAATTCTCGAAACTCTCATCATTGGGAAAATTCCAGAAGTTTTACAAGCTTTGTGTTAGAAACAGGGATAAAGATCAAACATGTATTTCTTACTATAAATCGCAGTATCACACGAGGCCAGGCAGCTGGTAAGGGATCAGTGTAGACTGAGAATTGGAAGTCCAACAATAAGTTCTAGACTCTTCCTTGCACCCTGCAGGGCACAGGGGAATGCTAGCATTCTCTTCACCCACTAAGAACACTCAAGGTTGGCATCTTGGTCTTTCCTGCTTATCATTTCTGTTAGAACCACAGATGGCAGATGCCTCTGGGACTCCATCCATGTCCCCGTGTCCCTTCTTGCCGTTTTTGTGGGACCAGCAGCCTCTCCACAACCAGTACCAGCGTCTGTGCCTGGAGGGCTTTTTCCGGAACTCTGGAAGTGCCAAACTGCCTGTATCAGTGACTCTCGGGGTGGTGTATAAACCCACAGCTCCCCTGCCCCTCAGATGCGGTCACTCTGAGATGGGAGTGTGCACCATTTGCTAGAGCCGTCCCCCCTCCCCGCCCCAGGACTCAGCTCCAGTCACCACGACTTTGGTTGGCTGCCTTCCCTGCCCGTCTCCCTGCTCACCCCCACTCTCCCACGGGAGAGTCCCCCACCCCACCCCCCGCTGGAGTTTTCCATTCCTGCCCCAAACCCACCTCACCTCAAATCT
>PITA01021807.1:0-31820 GCA_004023965.1 Spilogale gracilis | reverse complement strand
TGTATTGACATCATGTTGCCTATGGAGTTCATGTTTCTATAAGTTACCTCTGTATATTTCTGTTTTGTGTCACTCTTGGGTTTGTTTCTCCTCTAAAGAACCCCTCTTAGTATTTCTTGTAGTGCTGGCTTGGTGGTTGCATAATCTTTTAGACCTTGGCGGTCTTGGAAGCTCTTTATTTCTCCTTCCATTTTGAAAGGCAACCTTGCTGGATACATTATCCTCGGTTGCATATTTTTGTCATGTAACTTCCTGAATATGTCTTGCCAGCCCTTTCTGGCTTGCCAGGTTTCTGTGGAAAGGTCTGACGTTATTCTGATGGTCCTCCCTCTATAGGTAAGGGATCGCTTTCTCCTAGCTGCCCCTAAGACATATTCTTTGGTTTTATGATTCAAGAATTTTACTATTATGTGCCTGGAAGTTTTTCTGGCCTCATTGATCTTGGGGGGTGTCCTCTCTACTTCTAGGACATGAACATTTGTTTCATTCCTCTGATTTGGGAAATTTTCATCCATGATTTGTTCAACAATATTTTCTAGGCTTCTCTCTCTCTCAATTCCTTCAGGGATTCCAATAATTCTGATATTGGAGCGTTTCATGGCATCATTCATTTCCCTTATTCTGTTTTCTTGGGATTTTAGTTGTTTGCTCCAAGACTTCTCTTGCTCCTCCTTCTTATTCTGTTTGTCTTCTAAATCACTGATACGATCTTCAGCTTCACTTACTCTGGCTGTTAGTATATTTAAATTAGATTGCATCTCATCTAAAGCCTTTCTAACCTCAGCTTTCACTTCTGTTAGTATGGCTTCCACTTTGAGACTAATGTTCTTTTCTAAATTGACTATTGCTTAGACTATTGCTGCCCTGAATTCCATATCTGTCATACTGTTTATGTTCATTTCCAGTAATTCTTTGACCGAGGTTGCAGTCTCAGTGTTCTTCTTCTGTTGGGTGTTCCTTCTCCAAGTCATTGTGGCAAGGAGTGGTTGAGGGGGTGTATGGCTAGATATATCAGCCACTATCTAGGTGGATTGGTCGTTGGAAGGTTTTGGAGCAACCAGAGTTCACCACCGAAAAGGGAGGAGAAACAAAAAAGAAAATGGAAGAGAGGAAGCAAGAAAAGACACCCCTGCCAGAGTGGGGCCCGGTGATAGGACTTGTATGGTACAAAGCTGTTACAGGGTAAAGAAAAGGGTTATCAAGGGTAAATGAAAAGATCAAAAAGCGAAGCCCAACCTATATGACCCCCAAGATCAGTATTTATATAATATAGAAGCAAAGACAATTACACAGACACACTGACAAACTAGAGTGGGAAGGTGATGGCAGACACTCCTTGTGGGCAAGGAATGCGTTTCAGATGCTCCCGAGTTTGTCTTGTTGTTATTGTTGGAGGAGTCCACTTTCAAAAGATATAGGGGGATTAGAACTGGTTGTATATAGGGGTAGTATTGAATAGGGATGTGGGATTGACTTGAAGCTTGTATCTACATGTACATGCAAAAGAGAGAATAAAGGAAAGAGGAGAGAAGAAAGGGAAAAACAGAGAGAGTGAACAGGGAAAGAAGAGGCAAGAACAAAAGCAGAAAATACAGGGGTGTGTTTGAAAAAAATTCAGGGTAAAAAAGAGAAAAATTTAAAAATAATAAAATAAAAAAGAATTAAAAAAATAAAAAATAAATAAAAAATGTTATGGGGTGTTGTATTGGGTATCACGTTGTGATAAGAACGGGGCTAAAAATTGAAAGAAGAAAAACCGTGAGAATGTATTTTTAAGCTTAAAGTGGAAGTTTTAAAAGTAAAAATAGAAAAAAGTTTAAAAAAGTAAATGAGGTGGAAAACTGTATCAATGAGTTGTAGGGCTTTTGGTACTTGTAGTCAGTGCCAGGAGTTTAATAAATTGCCTTTCCCCTGATTTGGGGTTTTGTATTGGAATGTCGTCCTCCTGAGCTTCTGGCTTGCTTTCTGGGGGTGGCGCGTGCCATTCCCTTTCAGTCCTTCTACCTAGGCTGAGTCTCTCGGCCCCCTTGCTAGAGGCTGGTCTCAATGGTAACCAGGTTATCAGGTTACAATTCTCTGGTAGCGGAGCATTGTTCTTTTACGTCTTTTTTCAGCTGTTGAGGAAGTCAGGTCGGAGCAAGATGTCTGCACCCAGACCTCCCTCCCAGAGAGAGCCTCTATACATGGAGGGGCTCTTTCCAGCCTCCCAGTTGGTAGTCTGTCACAGCCGGGCTGGTGCAGACATTGTATTGATTTCTGCCCCCGCCCCCGCTTGTCGTTTCACTCCAGCACCTCAAAGCCACAACTCCTTTTGGATCACGCGACTTTGCGCCCTGGGACCCACGGCCTCTCCGGTCCCATGCAAGTCTGTAAAAACGCCTTCCCTGGTGGGGTCTGCGCAGGGCCCATGGTGTGGAGAGAAATGGGAGAGAAGGGCAGCGGCGTAAAAATAGAATCCACTCCCGCTGCTTTCGCGCAGCTCCGGGCGGCGGCGGCGCGCGGGGGCACCGGTTGGCAGGGAAAGAAAAAAGAATTTTAAAAAGTCTCCTTGCCTTGCCCCGGCCTCCGCTGTGTTCCTGTTTCTGTCTAGCCCCGATTCAGGCCGTAATCTGCTGTTATTCCTCACTCACAGAGCACTTTCATTTTGGGGTATTTGTTTTCAATGGTTCAGCTCTGCGGTCTTCCTACCCCACTCCCCTGTCTCTGGGGGCAAACCTCCAGACCCTCTTATTTGTTTCTACCTTTTTGCCGATGTTCCTTGTCTCTTATGGCAGTCCAGAAGTGGGAAATATCACATTTCAGGCTGATTTCATGGGTGTTCACGGTGGTCTTGTAGTGTTTTTTTTTGCTGGAATTCAGCTCTCTTCAGGGAACTCCCCGAAATGTGGTCACCTGGCCTTCCGCCATCTTGACTCCAAAGACATTTTATATTGTTTAATAGACTTTAAAATGATATATATGTTCATCTTGTAATGTGGTTTAACATTTGAATTCAACAACAACAACAACAACAATAACAAAAACCCTTGCTTTTCTAGAAAAATTGAAACAAGGAAATATTAGGTCATATCTGTATCAGTCTGTGGTCACATTCACTGTTATTAGCAGAGTGTCAGCGACAATCATCATACTAGTGAAGGAAGTGATGCCTGGCTCATCCGTCAGTCAGCTAGCTGAGTGTGCCATACAGACCTCCCTGGTTCTTCCAAGCCCAGAAAAAGAAAGAAATGTCCACTCAGTGGGTGCAAGGAAAATCCTTGCAAACAATTGAGAAGAGAGTGCCATCTACCTTCTTCCACTGTTGATCTACCAACATGGGAGTGGTTTTCATTTCCTCATTTTCATTCTCCCTGAACACTCTTCTTAGCACAAATGCTAGGTCTTGCTATGGAATTATGTATTCATGTTATATCAATCAATGTATGATAGGCAGTATAAACCCATGCAAATCCAATGTAGTCTTTTGTAGGTCCTTAGATGGAAATCATTAATGCGATTAATATTTAATCCGTTTGAGAAAGGCATTATAATTTGCTAAGCCTGCTTTTTAATTATTTTTTTTTCTTCTGGAATAACAACAAAATGCTGATGAATTCTCTAATTTCCCAGATGCTGTTCTTCAATGAACAATGAACAATGAGAAGTACCTGCAAGCTCTCAAATGATAAATACAAAATGATCTTAGTGAGAAAAAAAAAAAACTGAAGACATTCCAAAAGAATATTTTATTTGGCCTATGATTAGGAATGATCTTCCAGCAAAGCAGGAATTAGACATTTCTCTGGGAATTATTTACTTTGAAAGTACTTAATTTTTAGTTTGTTTCATTCATCTTTAGCCATCCTTACAATCAAATGTGGGTTTGAATTTTAGCTATATTCCTGTAGTTGTCTCATAATATTTCTAAGTTTCAGTTCTTACTTTAGTCACCAGTATAAGACTGTCATGAGTCTCAAAAGAAAGCCTGAATATAAAATAATGGGATGGGCGCAGCTGGGTCTTTGACTACATGGGACCTACATTCAGATAAACCCAGCTTTAGCCTGGACTTCCTCCCTAGCTGTGCAGCTGGGTGTGGCATCTAAAGGCTCTAAATGACTCTAAACCTTAGTTCCTTCATTTTCAAAGTGAAGTTGCCTATAGTACCTCCTCACTCAGTAGGGTAGGATGTTTGGAGATAACCTCTGTAAGTGACTTGACTGGTGCCAGTGCATAGAGACCCTCAGGGGATGCTGGCTCTTAGCCCTTCTGTTGTAGAAATCAGAACATGAGAGGTGGTGTACTATTTCTCACTCCTCTTTTCCTTCTTTCTTTTTTTTTTAATTTTTTTAAAATTCTTAATTTTTTTTAGATTTTATTTATTTATGTATTTTATTATGTTCAGTTAGCCAACATATAGTACCTCATTACTTTTTATTGTATTAAGTAGGGCATGTGGTGTGATGAGCGCTGGGTGTTACATAAAACTAATGACTCATTGAACACTATGTCTTTTCCTTCTTTCATCACTCAGCAGGCTTAGGATCCTTATGATCCCAAGATTACATCATTCTTACCCACTGGTCTTTCAGAGTCCCACTTACTCTTCAGTGGCCTCCCCACCCCTCACCTCTGTGAGCCAAATGTGGTAGTCTGAGCTCTTGGAGGCAGAGTTTTGCATTGTTTCAGTGGCCTAGGTATCATTTGTGTTCAAGTGGTAACTACAGCAGAACTTAGCTTATCTAAGCCTCAATGTGTTCATATGTAGAAGAAAAATAATGTGAATACCTACCCTGTAGGGTATATAGAGTCAGAAAGAGATAATAAAGCTCTTAACACAATACTTGGCATGTAATGTCTAGTAAAAGCTAGTTAATTATGTTATTCTTGGCAAACAGCTCCATTTCGGAAGTTTCTTTTCATCAGTCTTCAGAGTTTGTCTATTTCCCACATATAGCCTTTGTTTCTAGTTACCCACTAGAGTATAATTGGGTTTTTTATATCCCTTTACTTTACAGTGGACAGTTCTTCAAAAGATGTTTCTTTTTTTTAAAGATTATTTATTTATTTATTTGACAGAGAGAAACACAGCAAGAGAGGGAACACAAGCAGGGGGAGTAGGAGAGGGAGAAGCAGGCTTTCCGCGGAGCAGGGAGCCTGAGGTGGGGCTTGATCCTGGATCTCTGGGATCATGACCTGAGCCGAAGGCAGTCGTTTAACCAACTGAGCCACCCAGGCGCCCCTCAAAAGCTGTTTCTTAATGAGAACGTTTGAACATCACTGAATAGTTTGCTTTAACTATGAAAAAATACTGCTTAATTAAAATAGACATTCCAGTCCAATGATCTATGATGTTTTTAAGAGTCAGGTCAAGAATGGATACTCCCCATTAACAAAAATCTGCAGCGAAATGCTGATAAAAAACTAGAAGAGAGGAAGAACTCTGCTTAGAACAGATCAAAGAGAAAATCATATTGGCATCTCTTTCCATTTTTCAGTTTCTTCTACCAGTGTCTGATACTTTTCAGAGCACAGCTGTTTCATTGTCTTTGAGTAATTTTATGACTATGTAAATCATCGAAACTATAAGTAACACAAATTATTCTTGTCCAGAGAAATGTAAATTGTGTGATGAGGAGTGTAATTGATTATTGCCTTGTGGATATTGACCCACTTTTGATTTATTTTATAATTCATTTTGGCATTCCTTATTTGACTCCCAGTGTGTGGTGATTTGATGTCCCCTTCAATCTGCTGATAAACCATTGGCCCTTGCTCTAATTAATGAATTAAGTAAAATCTTTGACATTTAAAAAAAAATTCTTTCTCTTTCAGGCTGTGGTTACATGCATGTTACCAGAACTTACCTGCAAGCATTATCAGGCTTCATAAACATGTATTGGTTACATGCATTGCCAGAGTAAGAACCAACAGGGCTACCCAAAAAATGCCACCCCCCCAACTCCATGTACCCATCAGGATAGATATAGTTTATCTATGTTAGTCACCCTTGAGGACACTCTGTGTATTTTATCTCATTTCATTTCACAACAACCTTATGAGTTAAGTACAGTTATTATCCCCTTTTTGAGAAGAAGCAAACAGGGCAAGTAACTTTCCAAGGTCACATGTTCCATGAAGGGTAGAGCTATGATGGAAATACAGGCATGAGGCTAGATGAAGCATCCGTGCTACATTTCCTCTTAAAATACAACTTTAAGACAATCTGTTGTGGTTTTACACTAGGTATTAATGTTGATCGCAGTATTTTTAGCCACATGTTATTTGTTAAATTAAGTTTTTTAAACGTTGCTGTTACTTGCTTGCTGCTTCTTCCCCCCCCCCTTTCCTCCATTTGAGTGTTTATCCCACCCTTGCATGGATCTCAGTGAAAACGTTTTTAACTGTGTCAAAGGTAATCCTCTTTCAGGAATTCAAACTTTCTCCTGGAGTGCTTTTTTTATTTTTTATTTTTATTTTTTATCACTTGAAACCTCAAAAGAGGTCATAAGCAAGTACTTCCCAGAAATTACTCACACATAAAAGGCCTGAGAGGGTAGTTTAAAGACAGTTTTTGGAAAGATTGGTGCTGAGAAATCTTTAACTACATCTGAGCCAGTGAAGTATACCGAACCATGAATTTTCTTGAAAATCTCTCTTTGATTCCATTTATTGGGGGAACTACAAAAATGTTCATAGAATTAATTCAGAATCTTTCTAAATTTTCCTAAGGGCAAGGGAAACATATTAATAGGACTTGATAATAACACATGAAATATGTACTCATGTTCTTACGCAGTCATTCAACCAATATTCACTTATATAAACAAGTAAGAGCTTGAATTTTGACTCATCACTTAATAGCTCTGTGATCTGGGGCAAGCTGCTTGATGGTTTGAGTTCCTATAAAATAAAAATACAAATGGTACCACTCTTCAAGGAATACCTTGAAGTCACTTAATGAGGAAGTGTGTAAAAAGGACATGGAAAGAGGTTTGGTATATAGTAAGTCACTAAATTCTTCTCATCTCATATCTTTCTTTTTCAATCTACCCAGAACTTTACCACCATGTGAATAAGACTATGTCACAAAGTCCATCTGTAATTGTAGCAGTTTTCTATTGCTGCATAACAAAGAGTCCCCAAACTTGCGACCTTCAACACAACAGACTTACTATACACACAGTTTGAGGGTCAGGGAGCTGTGTGGAGTTTGGCTGCAAGGTTCTGCTCAGGGTCTGTCATGTGGTCGCTGTCATGCTGCTGAGTGGGGCTGTCATATCTGAAGACCTGCTGCCAACCCACTCCTGTAGTTACCAGTGGGAGGTTTCAGCTCTTCACTGTATGTGTCGCTATAGGGCTCCTCAAGGCATGCCTTCCCCAGAAATGAGCAACAGGAAAGGGAGACAGACAGACAGGGAAAGATGGAGTATATTTTACTGCCTACCCTTAAAAGTGGTATGCATGCATCTGCCATGTCTTATTGGTTACACAGATAGAGTGGGACAGTACGAATGGTGCTATCTAAACATGTGGATCCCGGTGAGCTGGGATCATTGCAGGCTTTCGTGGGGGCTGGCTGTCACTGTCAGTTCCTCTACTAACAGAACTTGAAGAGACTCCCTTGTTTTTCTGAGATGGAATTTTTTTTAAAGATTTTATTTATTTGACAGAGAGAAACACAGCCAGAGAGGGAACACAAGCAAGGGGGAGTGAGAGAGGGAGAAGCAGGCTTCCCACCGAGCAGGGAGCCCGATGTGGAACTCGATCTCGGGTCTCCGGGATCATGACCTGAGCTGAAGGCAGTTGCTTAACCAACTGAGCCACCCAGGCACCCTGAGATGGAATTTTTTATTCTTGTTTTCCATCATGCTGACAAAGGTCCTTGACACCACTCCCCTGTGTCCCCACACATCTCTCTGGTCCTGTTTCCCATGTCTCTCACCAATGGGTGGCACAGTCATCCTCAGAAAACCATCCATACCACACAGTTTCAGGATTTTGTTTACTTCTTTTTTCCTGCTAAACTTCCCTATCCCCTCTTTGCCAGGGATTGAAACTCACTCTTTGGTTCAAAGTCCATCCAAATTCTGTCTGCTCCACAAAAATTGTCTCAATTCTTGCAGTAGTCAGCTTCTCTCTTTCTGAATCCTGATTGACCGCTCTATAAGGTTCTTGTATGGTAATTTTCTTATGCTAAAATTCTGCTATATCTGTTTTTCTCTCATCCTCATAAATTGATGAGGTGAGGTCATGAGACCCACTCATCTTTGAATCCCCTTCGATGTTTAACACACTTTGTAGTGGTTATAATGTACACATGAAATATTTGGTCTAATTGAACTAAATCAGTTAATGCATGCTGGTGTGGAGAATGTGGTAAAGGAAGAGCAGTGACAGGACCTTCTGTGTGACTGGGTTTTTCGACTTTGATCATTTCCCTTTACTGTTGCCAACAGATGGACGGATAGCAGGCTCATTAGGTCAATTTTAAGGATGTGGATTTGGTTATGATATTGAGTGGACATCAGCACATTTTATTGTGAATAACTGTGTTGAAATTTCATTAATGGGATGCACTTAAGCAGAGCCAACCCTCATTGAAGGAAATGAAAGCAGATAATAGCATAGAGTCTCTACTTTTTATCCTCCACAGCGTATTTTCTAAGTATAGCTATTGATAGGAAAACTTAGTGTATTGAAAAAGTGGGTCACTAGGAACTTTCATGGCCACTGTTCCCCAAGACCATCTCCCTAACCCACTTTCTTACCTAAGCCCCTCCCTGAAATCCTGAGAGCAAATGAAGTCCCGATTGCATTTGGCCCCATGGTGAACAACGGATGTCTGTCTGTCGAGGCACTATGAAGAAATCCATCTTGAGGTGCTCAGTCCCATTGATGCTGAGCACCCTTGAAAGGTTTTTGGGAGAAGCATTAGTGAGTTGTCACATGTTTTCCGCAAGATGTCCCCTACTAAACACCCCTACCCATATTACCTGAGTGACTTGTACCCATGTGAGAATTTGAGTCGCACACTCTCATGAAGGGCATCTCCGGATAGTCGTTAGCCATTTTTGGGCATGAGAACAGCAACATGTCTGCATGTGGGAGGATTATAAGGGCCGGCTGCACATAATGGCTGAGCTCCACAGCATTGGTGACACTCAAGGGTGCACTGGGGAGCATTTGACTATGTCAGTAGAAGGAACCAAAAGCAAAGAACTGAGTTTTGGTCTGGTGATGCATGAGAAGGCAGAGCTAAGGTAGAACAGGAAATTGTGCAGCTGGATCACTTGAAGAAGAGAATCAGACACATATAACTACATTGACCAAAAGGAAAGACAAAAGGGAAAAGTTTCATGGTCCTAGAATCCCTATATATTTTTTTAATTACTTGTAGTCATGGAAGTTTTGATATAATTATGCCAGAAAGGGCATGTTCCTTTCTTTTCCCTATAAGAAAAGTATTATGGCCTATTATCAAAAATATATACTCTGGAAGAATACCTAAGTGGTCTAAGATAAAAAGTAACAATATATCATGGAATAGTATCAAAGCAATCTAAGATAAAAATGAGGAGCATCCTACTATTGTAATATTTGTCTAGATTTTCACTTCAAGAAAATCTAAATGTGGAGGAAGTCATTTGTATTATAAATTCTAGGAGGAATTTTCCATTCCATGTAAATTGTAAGTTTCTTGCTACAAATTAACACTCAGGATCTTAGAACTTAGTAAGGGTAGGATTTTTACCATTAAAATATTCAGGCAAATTTAAATTACATTTACTAAAAATTTATCATTAAAATGTATTGTTACCAAGTATTAAACATTTCACCAGAGCTAAAAATTAAGCATATAACAGGAACTTTTTTGAGTTAAAAAGTATAGAAACATATTTACAAGAACATAAATGTGCCTATCAGGTAACAGGCACTCCAGACGCCATACTGAATTTTGATGCTATATATTTCTGCATTGTCTACGACTGATAAAACATTTATATGAATGAATTGAGTACAACATTTGTACTACACCTCCACTAGGCATTTCCTTGTCGATAAAATAGACAAGGGAGTACAATTAGTTCTTTGGCAGAACTGTAAGTATATAGTTGATCCTCGCCAATCTTGTCTTAACTCTGCATTGCCTAGGTGTGTCTCAGCAACAGGTCAATAGACACTATTCATATGAGCTATTTCTTATTCTTTTTCAGGCTGATGTATTTCTTTCTGATAGTATTTCAACATTTACTCTTCAGTGTTGCAGAATTTGAAATTAAATTTAAATCTTGAAATTTAATATCACCTATTCCTATTAGTGTATCTTATGATCACACTTGGAAATTCAGTTTCCTGGACTTCTGAATTTAACACATATATTTTGAAGAATTTTGTTAGTTTTTAGACAAGAAACTTCCAAAGCAGCAAATGTGGAAAGGTGATTTTTGTGCTTTTGGGAAGATATATCGCCTTCTTTGAATAGCTGAAGCACAAAAGACCTATTTATGTGTAAATAGAGGACCTTTATAAATAGTGTCATGTATAAACGGGGACCATGGACCCCTATTTTTTTATTTCATCTGTTACCCCAACATGATTATAAAAAATAGTTCCTTTCACACCAAAATATGTTTGGTTTGGAGGACAAATTGCATTGTCATCCTAGATACATCAACCTGAGAAGGTGAGAATCACTGCCTATTTAGTTACTGTAAAGGAGAAAGTTGTACTGAAACCAAATACTTCTACATCTATTTGTATATGAAATAATTCATATATCAGTTGAATTATAGATTTAATAAATATTCCATTAAGTCTCTATAAGCCAAACAGTATGTCTGGCATTTGCTAATTTTTAGTAATACTAGGGAGAAGACGGTGGCAGGATGGTTTTATATCTTGCTGAATACCAGGGTGACACAGAGACATCTGGGCACCAGAAATAAAGCAAATGGAAAACAGTCACAATGGAATAGGCCATAGGCTCCAAACTCAAACACAGATGGCTACAGAGGTGGCGTGTTATCAGCATCTACTGGAAAGAAGATGTTTCTGTGGAAACAGTGAGGCATCTGGAGACCGTGAGATGCTAAGAATCCCCAGACTTCCTTCCGGCCAGCTCTAGAAGGTTCTGCCGACCAGAGCAGAGAGGTGGGAGTACTGTTTCTCCAACTGTGTGCGACCCAAGGACGGACATATGCGGCCCCACCCAGCTCCTTCCCAGTCTGGGATCTGGTGGTCTGAGAGATGGAGGAGATGTTGGGGGATGGAATCCGATCTTACATATGGGAAGGCAATGATGGAAACAGAAGAGCAGGGACAGAGCAGTCATGGAGTCTCTAAGCCAAGACCCTGTCTTTTTTTTTTTTTTTAAGACTTTATTTGTTATTTATTTGACAGAGAGAGAGATCACAAGTAGGCAGAGAGAGAGGAGGAAGCAGGCTCCCTGCTGAGCAGAGAGCCTGATGTGGGCCTTAATCCAAGGACCCTGAGATTAAGACCTGAGCCAAAGGCAGTGGCCTAACCCACTGAGCCACCCAGGCATGCCCCCTGTCTTTTTATTTTACAAGAAATGAGAGGGAGCTCTATACTTTGTAGGAGAGTTACTCCAAATCACAACTTTCCCTAAATGTTCAGAAAAATGAATTGAAAATGAAAATGATAATATGGGTGGTGCCTGGGTGGCTCAGTGGGTTAAGCGACTGCCTTCATCTCAGGTCATGATTCCGGAGACCAGGGATCGAGTCCCACATCGGGCTCCCTGCTCGGTGGGAAGCCTGCTTCTCCCTCTCTCGCTCCCCCTGCTTGTGTTCCCTCTCTGGCTGTGTTTCTCTCTGTCAAATAAATAAAATATTAAAAAAAAAAAAAGAAAACAGAAAATGATAACATGAAAATTACATATAATATCGGATGGTAACAAGGAAAAGAAAAAAGAAGCATACCAAAGAGACATACCCAGGGAACACATCCCAACTGCAATTCTTATTTCCAAATGAATCAAACACATATTATAAATAATGGAAAGCATAAGCAGAGCTCATAATACTTTCAGAAAAATAGACAAGAGGGACCAAAACTATAATGAAATAAAAGAAAAAGATTAAAAAAATGATTTGAGAGAAACGGATAAAAATAAATATTGGAAAAATATATCCAAAATATGGATAATGAGTGTCTCTGAGGAAGAAAAACAACATAGATCAGAAGAAACTGGAAGTAAACAAAACATTTTAAGGCTTTCTTACAAAAACTGAAAGTGTGTCTAGAATGAGCACATCACATTCTTGACAACAGTAATACAGAAAATCACTACTAACTGCTTACAAACTGCTGAAATGTCAAATGATTGTTTTTAGATCACTAGCTGACGTAGCTAGTTAGTTATAAGGGAAAACATTAAATTATCACTCTTTTAGTAGTGACGGTATAGGTCAGAAGAAAATGGAATGAATTTTTCAAGCACCCAAGGGAAGGAAGCACAATAAAGCCATTCTGAGCTCATTTGGTGAATAATTCTGGGAAGAGTAACAGGAATTTCTCTCACACACAAACACAGGCACACAGATGTATGTGCAGACACAGACACACAAAATGCTTGCATGCATGCATACCCACACACACATCACACAGTAGAAACAGTTAACGGTATTTTGATGATTAACAAACTCATTTCTTTTTCAAAAAGAAATTCCAATGCCAATTTTACTCCTTCTGTACGTGATCCATGGGTCAATTTGCAATAAAGAATTTCTACCTTGAAGAACCCACTGGCAAAGTTGGAACAATTTAGTCTTCAAAAAGGATAATAATTAAAATTTATTGAAGCCCATCCAATAAGTTTAAATGCATAAATTCATAATAATACTTTTAAAAACTAATTTGAGATATTATTAAGGACCAATTATTTCTCCTGAAAACTGGTGGATAAAGGGAAAGAGTGAAGCATTTATTTTCTCTTTGCTATATGAGCCCACTACTGCTGGGTGATCAAAATAGAGTAGTAGAATTTTCTCTTTACATTTGCTAATAAGTGAGAAAGAGCTAGAATATCACTACTTAGCAACCTCAGGTGGAATGACGGATCTAGGCATGGCATAGCAGCTGAGCACAAAAAGGACAACCAGACATTATGGGCCTCCTGATAAAAGAACACAACAATTTGGCCAAAGGGACCAAACCTGTGGGTCCAGCTTCCAATTTGTAGGAGATACAGAGGTCGTTTCTCTGTCAAATTCTACAGGTCAAATGCTCTCGATTCTTCAGCAGATAAAATTGAAGGAGGAAAATGTTTGAACATGGAATGTGTCAAATAAAAGAGATTTAAAAGCCATAAAAATAAACTTTGAAAAAAACAAACAAACAAACAAGGCAGTGATGGCCGTAACAGTCAGATAATGGTTATTCTGGGAGGAGGGAAGGAAAGCAGCCTGGTGAGGGGTCTTGGTGATACTTGGTGGAGCTAGTCTTCACAGGACAGAGACACAAGAGCATTCATCCACAAGGTGCAATACTCGTTAGGCTGTCCATTTGTGTTTCATAATTTTCTGGGTCTCTGTTTTGTTTTGTAATCAAGTTTTTAAAAATAGGGCATTCCATTCAACCTTATGGTGTTATAAATACATGCATGTTTCTCTCATCAGTGTCTATAAGCACCTGATTGATTCTTTGTAATGGGCAAATAGAACCCATAACATCAAATTAATAATAACAATAATCCCTTCTATTGATTGATTATTGTATGTAGCTGATACAGCTGTTTCCCATCCACCCGAACCTCAGTCCCAACCACCCAGCCCAGGCTGGGATGTTTCTGTAGGCAAAAAGTCATATAACTACAAATCTTACTTCTTTCATTAGTTTCCAAAGACCCACCTGCGTCCTCTGATTCCTAGAGCTGAATGACTGTAGCTATGTGTTTAGAGGGCAGCTCCCCCCACCCCACCCCACCCCACCCCTTGTCTGCAGAGTGTCTTCAGTCTAGGAGTTAAAACCACAAGACAAATAGGTGAAATCCCCCTCCTTCAGGCTCACCTCCACCCCCTGGTCGATGTCTGCTTTGTCTCTCCTGAAACTGTTGCATCCTGAACATTTTGCCCAGATTACATTGTTATCTGAATGACAATAATTTCAGTAGGGGCTATGATTAGAAAAAGCTGATTTTTGGTAGCTGAGTGACTAATTTCTGCTTTCAGTAATGTGTTTTGATATCATATAAATTTCAGGTGGGGTCACCTGAGTGACTCATTTGTTAGGTGTCTGCCTTTGACTCAGGTTATCAAGTTCCACATTGGGCTCCTTGCTCAGTGGGGAGCCTGCTTCTGCCTCTCCCCCTGCTTGTGCTCTCTCTTTCAAATAAATACATAAAATATTTAAAAAGAAATTCCAGGTTACACTGTACTCTTGTTAAAAGAACAGTGCTAAGAAGAAGCAATACCCCGACTTTGCCAAGAATATTTCTGTAGGGAAAGTAGACGTTAATGATTTTTTTTTTTTTTTTTTAAAGATTTCTATTTATTTGACAGAGAGAAACACAGCAAGAGAGGGAACACAAGCAAGGGGAGTGAGAGAGGGAGAAGCAGGCTTCCCGCCGAGCAGGGAGCCCGATGCGGGACTCGATCCCGGGTCTCCGGGACCATGACCCGAGCCGAAGGCAGTCGCTCAACCAACTGAGCCACCCAGGCGCCCCGACGTTAATGATTTTGACAAAGGGATGATGGCATACATGTGGGATCATCCAGAGCGTTTGCTTGCTCAATCATTTCAAACAGACCAATCAATAATTACTTGGATTCACTGGGGAAATAACACTACTAAAAATAATTAAATGCAGTTGGAACCAGAAGATAAATTTGCATTACCACTTTCCATACTCCAAATAAGAAGATGTTAAAACATTATGAGTCATACTGTCTTAGAGCACAGAATTTATATATTATAGGTGACAACAAGCTGCTTTTGTGCTGTCTCAGCGTTTGCCAAATCTATCATATTTTTGATACAATAAATTACTCTTCATTTGTTTCCTTTATATCCTTTCTTGGTTAGAAAAATATAAAGTGGAGTGATTTTTTTTAAGTGATTTTTTTTTTAATTTGAACCAAAGTGTGCCACTTTAGTATTTGGAAACATATTTTCTGTAATTTCCAATAAATTCTGTTTTTTTTTCTCTACATTAGGTTGTCACTAATTCTCAGCATAACAGGCCATTCCTATCATGAAAGGTCTAAAAACAAATATTACGGTTAAAGTTAGATATCTCAGATACTCAAAGAAGGATAGAAGTAATATAAAAAAAAATAAAGTAACTAAAACTGTTAGAATTTAGCTTTCAACAAAGTTTCACAAGACATTATAAATTCCATTACATTTTTCTTTTTCTGAGAACACAGGGAGACTTCCAGCTTCTTTTGTAGTTAAATTTGAGATTGTATCTGGGTTTGGCAAAAGATACAGCCAGAAATCTATCTTCTTTCAAAAGAAATCTATCTTCTTTCAGCCCTTTAAGCATCCCATATGATTCTAAGTTCTTTATTTAAATTTCTCCCTGAAATGTGTCCTGAGAAAAATCTCTGTGATTTGCGTCCCTAAGGATGGCGTTACTATCAGATGAGAGAGTCCTTTCAGCCTGATTATGGAGTGACAAGTTGTCACAATTTCCCACTCCTCAAACTACCAGCCATGAACTCCAGATCTGGCATGAGCAAGACATAAACCTTTTTTGGGCAGCCACAAAGACTTAAGGCTACTTTGTTTTCACACCTGAGCCTCATGAATCCTGAGCAGTACAGAAGAAATATTGTGGCCATATGCCAAATCCTGGGGCTGTGCCTTCTGGAGAAAATTTAACCAACTTTGTCACTTTTAATTATTACATCATGTCTTTTTCTTTTGAAATCTTACCATTAAAAAGATTGCAGTTAAGGGCTATTAGTTAGCAACTTACTTAGCAACTAACTTAGTGGATTGGATTTCCTATTTTCAGTTCATTTTCATGAATCCGCATTTCCAGGAAGAGACAGAATATCAAAATGCCCATATTCTTAATTCCTTATGACTGAGTTCAGTCAAACTCAGTACCTCCAGATTTCTGTTCTCTATAGATTTAAGTGTGCGTTTTAACCTGGATTGCCATTCTGAAGCATTTTTGCATAATAAATACACCTAAATTTAGCTGTATAAAGGAGAAGAAAAGGCATTTGTTCATAGGTTCTTTGGATTCAAAATTTAGAAAGAACAAAGAGGAAGCACCTCATTTCTGCCTAAGATTCACTCCAAAGATACAGAGCCTGGAGATAACTTCGTATTCAAGACTGAAGTCCTGTAAAGTCATATTTTGTTCTTACATCTGGCACCAGGACTGTACGAGCCCAAAGAGTGGGACTCCAACCACAGATCCTATGACCCCTGGCCTCTGTGTGGATTGGCTTTACTGTAGGATGGCCTTGGGTTAGAGAGACTTCTTACACAGCATCTAAGTCTCAAGCAAACAAGGGGGAAGATATAACAAGACTTTATTTTTTAACCGAAGTATAGCTAACATACAACATACTTGTTTCAGGTGTACAACATAAGGACTCAACAATTATATAATTAGGAAGTGCTCAGCATGATAACTGTAGTTAACATCTGTCAGCATACAAATTTCTCACAATATTATTGATTATATTCCCCATGCTTTACTTCTATTCCCCATGACTTACTCATTTTATGACTTGTACATTTTAATCCCAACACCTATTTCAGCCACTCCCCCACCCCTCTCCCCTCTGACAACCATCAGTCTATCCTCTGTATCTATGCATCTGTTTCTGTTTTAGTGTGTGTCTATTTATTCATATAAGTGAAGTCAAATGGTATTTGTCTTCTTCAAGATGTATCAAATTTCATGACCCAGCCATGCATTGTCACTCCTGCACATTCTGTTGATTACAAATGAATCGCAGCCCACTGAGCATCAAGGAGAGTGATGCTCCTATCTCTGAAAGGGAGGATATCAAGAACTTTGTGACTATTTATTTCAAAACTGTCATAGTTGGGAGCCCCGTGAGCTTCTTGAATCATATGAATCACCTGAAATATATGCAAAATGTTTTACATATATGCATTTTCATTTTTGAGTGAGTCTAAAATATTCATCTTAGAAGTTGCAGAGTAACAACATCTCGAGCATTATTTTTGTGACTGCCTATGCACTTATAACATCAATACATTGAGAAATGTTACTCATACCCACTTAGTACATAAAACATCTAAAGTAGTTCCCTGAAAAGGCCTCCACTGGTATAGAGGTGTGAGTGGCAATGGATTAAAGTACACATAAATGTAATGCTAAGGGAAAGTTCCTCAGAATGTATTCATCAGAAACCTAGCCGAAGATGTTAGTATGTAAGCCATATATAAAATGCCTGGATTAATTTAGCTTTTCTACTTTGTATCTGATGCTTCAGTGATGTTAACACAGCTCAAAGAATTTTTCTTCAGAAGTCAGCAGCCCATTCTTGACAAAAAAATGTTTTCACTAGATGAAAAAACTGATGCCTTTTACATTTCAACAGATGCCTAACATTTTTGAAGATTTAGTAGTAGCTCTCTTTTCATGTGATTCTTTTTAAAGCTACAAACATAGTGATAGATATCATATATATTTTTAACCATGGTTGATTTGCTTTTTTGAAAATGCTTTCTGACTAAGCCACAGAGCGTCATTGATAATAGGTCCCTGAAGCATTCCCTGCAGTTATCCTATTCATAATCTAGCAGTAATTCTGATTTCCTCTTGCTAAGGATACGAAGTATGATTGTTCAGACAGAAACGGGACGTTGCAAGTTTAACAAAATGTACTGAGTCTGTGAAGCCATATACCTGCTGCTCACCTCTCTTTTCAAGAAAACCAACTGACCTAATTTTGAAGTGCAGGGAGGTGCCTACATTTGGGCTTGATGATCAAAAGAAGAAAATACCCAGTGAAGCAGTGAGCGCAGTCATTTTGTGTGCCCACATCACATTTGTAGCCCAAAATATATAGATGGTCTCACCTCTTGTTTGTAGGGTTGGAATAGGATTCTTGCAGAACATCAGTACTGGGCTTCCAGAGACCATACGATTGCACAGGTCAACGTGGAATGGGGGAAGGATGCACCAGGAAAAGGGGAACATGGCTAAAGACAAAGAAGGCCTTGCAGGATGTCCTGGTCCTGGAAATATACACGTAACTGCCAGTAAGAGGTTACAGACAGAACTGGTAGTTTGGGATCATATTGTTAAAGTCCTTGAATGTGGGACCGCTGCCTACCTCGGCTTTGCAACTACACGATGGCCATTGTGCATGAAGAATACCAGCCTGGAAAGAGAGTTTGTGCCTGAATGAAGAGCCGGAGCCACGTGAAGCCCCATTAGGATACTTGCTGGTTGGAGAGCTGGTGCCTTTCAGAACATCGTGGTCAGAGGCTCTCTCTCCATCTCACCCAAACATTAACATAGATTTGAATTATTTGAGAAAGTAGGTGCAGATAGAGATTTTCCTTTTCACTCAACAAAGGGAAAACACACACACATCTAGCTCTTTAGTGATATCTTCAGAAACATGGTAGCTTTATTATGTGTGTACGTATGCATTGCATTTCTCTGTAGCTCCTCAAATTGCCAAAAGGAAGGTTTAGAACTCATCTTTCCAAATAATCAGCTCATCAGCAGCCCACAGAGATGGACTGCCAGAGTGCAGTGAATCCTGATGAAATCTGAAGGAAAAAGACAGTAAAATATTAATAGAAAATAAAATAATAAAACAGGAGACAGAAAAGAGTACCGATTAAGAGTGAACAAGCCTTAAAACCTCGTGTGTTAGAAAGTGAGGCATGGATTCCTATGGAGATACAGCATTCAGTGGCAAAAATGCTTGAGAAAACTGTGAGGAGGCAAGTAGGATTGGAGGTCATGCTAGCCCTGAGAAATGTGGCTTGAGTGTGGCCTGGGGCTAGAATTGAAACTACTTTGAGCCCCATTGGGCCAACTGCTGCTGGGAAACAGTTTGAAGACCTTGGCTGCTAATTCATCGTCACATATGTAAATATGACGCTCATTCCACAAGGTGGGGTTTTCCCAGTGGATCAAATCAAACTGTGCATAACTTAAGAGTGGCCTACCTACTATGGCATTTTAAGGCTAAAAGGATGGAAAGAAGAAAATGTTGATGGAAATCTAATGAGCTAGATATAATCACAAAAAGAGTCATTATGCAGAAATTAAATTGATCTGCTGTGTGCCAGTTCTAGTGAGCAAGCCTGCATTCAAATTAGAAATGAAAGTGAAAATAGACATTGCATCTTCTCAAAAGACCCATCAGGCTATAAGGGACCCAAACTGATAAAATAATTCTAGACTGGGAAGCTACCAATAAATAACAATAATGTGGATTTCTAGCAGTATGTGAAATATAGGACTGAACATTTCAACTTGCTTGAATTCATTTAGTCCACAACAACCCTATCATTACCCTCAATTTATAGAAAATCTGAGGCACATATCAGTTGAGAAACATGCCTGAGATCTCACAGCTCATAAGTATTTGTGGTGAAACTAGAATCCCGACAGCATAATTCCTAACTACTCTATTGCCGCAATTTATTAAAAAGGCACAAATTTAGGATAATGACCCCTTAGTTGTTCATCTTGGAAGTGCATTCAAGTGTTTGAATGTAACAATTTTTAAAAATTACTCAAAAATGCATATCTTGCAAAGTCCTAAAGCAATATAGAAAACGAGCTGGCTAACTTTTGAGAGAGAGCTGAGAGCTATGGTATGGCTGCTTGCATTGAGTTATGCCGGGAATGGAGTCTGACACCACATTTGAACACTTATCTGCTCCATCTTCTGCATCAGCCCTCCATTCTCAGAGCTAAACATCTCAGTCTGATGCTCAGATCTGCCTACTTGCTCAGGGTCATGCCATCAATTAATGCTGGACCCTGTCATCCTGCTTCCAAAGATCACACTCTGTCCTGCATATTCTGTTACTCTTGTTAACCCATTCTGGGAGAATATTATTAGTAATTAGTGATCTGTGAAATACAAACTCAGTGATCTGAGAATATACAAATCTCAGTACACCCAAAGAAAATTTGTAACCCTAAGAAGGTAAACATTTGTATCTATTTTAGGAAATTATATTAAACTTTGCCTCAGACTTTACTTGTGTAAACCCAGCGTCCTGCAGTGGACAAGATAACATTCTGATACTACGTAATGTATTATGTATTTCATTAACTGTTAGCTATTATTTTGTACTTTTTCATTCTTAGCAATATGCTAGATTCCATAATTATCAAACACTTCATCAACCAAGGTCCTATTACAAACCTATGGGAGTCCTTTTTGTGCATTTTTTCACTTAGAGTTATTGAAGTGAAGAAAATTTAGAGGATTTTTTTCTCAATGTATAAAAATAACTACTGATGTTTCACTTAAGTACAGTGATTTATTAGGCCATCAAAGATAGAAGTAATAGAATAATCTGGAAAATTTTAAATAAGTTTACAAAACTGCTTCTAGGTTTTTATGCATATATATCCTTGTTCCTCTTAGAAAGAGACTCATGTACAAGGGGAGGCAGGATGGCTCCGTCGGTTAAGTGACCAACTCTTGGTTTTGGCTCAGGTCATGATCTCAGGGTCCTAAGATCAAGCCCATCTTGAGCCTCCACATAGGGCTCTGTACTCGGCATTGTGTCTGCTTGAGATTCTTTTCCCCCTCTCTCCCACTCCCTCGATAGCTCCCCCTGTTCTCTCCCTCTCTCAAATAAATAAAAATAAAATCTCAAAAAAGAAGAGCCTCATGTACATATATAAACAATTCAATACTTAAATGCAGCTTGCCTTTTCTCCTCAGCCTTTCCTCAATACAAATGCTTGGAAAAAAATCAATTTTTATATTTCAGATTCAATAAGAGTTCATTCCTCCGCATGCCCTAGAGCTCTCTGAATCCAATCTAGATTGTCCCCTGGTTTGGAAGGATTAGAGAACAGTCTTTGCCAAAAGTGTAAACTCTTTTGCACCTTAAAACTTCACATTTAACAAGGTCAGAGTTTTCTAAGAAAAATAATCAGTTACTTGGAACAGCGTGAGATCATAAACCACGCAGTCCTACCAAACTAAGGGAGGCAGTCAGCAATAAATGGCGTCTTTGTGTGGTGATGAGAAAGGCTGATGAATTTGCTGTACCATTTTGAATTCTCTGTCTCTGCCTCCTCAGGCATCTGTGGCGAGAGTGAGCTTCCTCCTGCAGCATCCTGCTACACAGATACCTGTGGCTTCTCTTCTGCAGTCTGTTAACACACGCGGCATATGTACCTGCGGTCTGCAGAGGAAAAACCAGTGTTTTCACGGATGTAATTTTTTTATTTTTTTTAATTTTTTTTTACGGATGTAATTTTTAATCAAATCTCCCATCCACAAAAAACAGAATCAATGATAAATTCCACTACTTAAGTGTATATTAATCCCGTTCACCTGCAAATTAGACACTTAACATCTCTTACTAGAGATGAGAAGGGAATAGGAAAAGGTACAACAGTAGTCGGCAGGAAACAAAGGGACAGTGCCAAAGAATTAGGAAAATGAAGATAGATATGAAATGATTCCAGAGGAGATGGGCTGCACAAATGGGAGGGAGTGTGGGGAGCAAGAATGTAGGAAAATATGCAAGTGAGAGGAAAATGAACAAAAATCAGATGTAACAAATATTGAAATTACCATAGAGGAAATGACTGATGTAAATAAGGCAATGAAAAAGCACTATATGAATAATACAGTCCTTAAATAACTAAAACAATGGAAGAAAAATTAACACAAAGACCTAAGTCAAGAAATATGCTTTTGAATTAAAAGAACACTTGAATGTGCATTTTGCAGGAACACAATATACCTCAGCAATTAGGAAAAAAGGACACAGAGCACCTGACTGGCTCCATCAGGAGGGCATGTGACCCTCCATCAGGGTCCTGAGTTCCAGCCCCATGTTGGGCATAGAGATTTCTTAAAACATAACAAATTAAAAAAGAACAGAAGACCATAAGCTAGTGATGTTACTAACTTCAAAAAGATAAAGAATTCTTTCTGCACTCATAAAAACACCAGATTATTTACACAGAGGCTCCAACTTAAAGCAACATTCAACACCTATCAAATACTCAAGGAAAGAAACTGAGGCCAACAATTTTATACACATCAAACTCTTTTACACTCAGAGAGTCAGTGATGTTTTGTTGTATATAAGAAGCAAGAGAATGTTATTATCACATGTCCTTCCTGAATAACCTGCTGGAAGAGACTTACCCAACTAGAGCTCAGCTAGCAGAACTTCCATCCAAGTTCTGGGTGTGAGCAGTGACCATGTTTAATGGTAGAACCAAGACCAAAACAAATGTGAGAATTATGTTATTTACGGACATAAACTCTTACTATTGAAAAGATATTGCCACCTATGCTAAAAAGTCAAGAGAGAAAGTTAGAAGATTGTGTAGCAAGGCTGATTTTTTCATCTTTAGCAGCTAAGAATCCAGAGATTTCATTGATAACCTGATGAATCATAGAGCAATACACATAGATACTCTCTGAAAAATGAGAGTTTGAGAAGGATAAAGAATTCAAATTATAGTAATAAACTGCCCAAGGTCTTCCCAGGCTGAAATCAAGGTGTTGGTTGGGGCTATAATTTTATCTGAGGCTCGAGGTCCTCCTTTGAAGTGCTGGCAGAATTTCCTACCTTGAGGTGTGTGTAGGAGGGCTCCATTTTCTCTCTGCTTGGCAGCTTCCGATTTCCAGGGCCACCCAGAGTCCCTCGGTGTGAGGCTTTCAGAGAGGTCACCGTAGCACAGCTGGAGAGTGTGTGCTGGTGTTTCTTATCCCTTCTAAGTGATCACCTACTAGGCCACCCAAGATATTGTCCCTTTGAATTAAATCAAAGTCAAACTGATCAGAAATCTGAATTACATCTGTAAATCTTTGCCATATAAGGTAAAACTATCCTAAGAATGATATTCTCTCATATTTACAGAGTATCTCCACACTTGAGAGAAAGTGAATATATGAGCACCTGAGCCACTGGGGGTCATTTTAGAATTGTTTATCATAGATGCATTTTAGTGGAAAAAAAATAAAATTGACTTTGTATATTCTATGCATACATGTATACAAGACATTTTCACTGTAATCCAATAACTTTGAAGGCATTTTTTTTTATTATACACCCTTCTACATGTGAGTGTATAGCCAATTAAAATTCTGTAAATGCGGTTATATAAACTGCTTATCAGGCAGATTTGAAATAGTGATTTCATTCATTGTTTCAGTTCTTTCAGAGTGATATAACCTATAATTTAAAATATATTTTAAACAAATTATGTACTTCAGTTTTTGAACTTGTTTAATACTATTGATAATCATGGAAAAGTTTGTCTCAAGTTAATTCAGATTTCCTACACACTCACATTCCTATCCCAAGGCCCAATTTATTGGAACGAGAAACCACAGCAGACACGGCTTTACTAGGAACCACATGATTCACATGTAAATTAAAGCTTTTTCATGAGGCAGGAGTTAGAACCATATTAAATTGCTTTTATATATTAAAGTTGGAGTACACCTCTAGAATAATGGTTGTATAAAATTATTAATAAGTAACCTTTAGCTTTGCTGCCCGTATACATGTTTTCTGAAGTGATTGTTTTGTGATTCGATCCTTCTTGTATATTGGTCTTTTCCTTCCCCCAATTATCTTCATAGTTACAGATACATTGTACACTCTTCAGTTCTTTCTATTTAATAGTTCTCGACTGAATCATAACTAAAGGAGAAATTGTCTCTTTATTACAAATGTTACAAGGTCCCTTGGCAATACACTTCGGTAAAGCTAAAGGATCATCAGAGAGCATATTTAACTATATGGCAATTTTTCTATTTATTCACATTGTTCAATATCTAATTATTATTTGTTGAATTGTTTATTGCTTTTTTCATAATGATTAGTCTCAAAGAATTTAATGCTGACAGGGACTTGTACATCATTTGAAATAAGCTTCTTCCCAGGGGAAAGTTACCTGCAAACACCATTCTATTTCATTTAATTCCATCAGTGATGAGTAAAACAGAATACTCAATGCACCCATTTCTATCATTGACTCCTGCAATTACTCAAAAATTACTTCCCATTTTAGTAGAAACCTTACACATTGTGTCTGATTCAATCTTCTGGAGGAAAAGAAATGTATTTATATGGTACATCCAAACCTGCATGTTCCAAAGCAGTTTTCACTCCAAAGAATGGTTTTCTCAGGGCTTCTTCCTCTTGCTCCTTTGAGCACCCACTTAAGCCTTTCCACCCCATCCGGAGGTCCCAGCTTGCTCATCCCAGCAAGGATAGAGAAAACAATCATGATTATAGGCTGCCAAATTTGTAGCATCAGAACCAAGTCATAAAACCATCAGAGGAATGAACTCTATTTCTAAGCAAGGGACACTTTGATGTGGTGATTCCAATCAGTCCTGTTGGGTATGGGTTCATGAGCACTTGGTTTATTGACACTGTTCTTAAAAGAGAAACATCCCAGGGCGCCTGGGTGGCTCAGTTGGTTGGGCGACTGCCTTCGGCTCGGGTCGTGATCCCGGAGACCCGGGATCGAGTCCCACATCGGGCTCCCTGCTCAGCGGGAAGCCTGCTTCTCCCTCTCTCACTCCCTCTGCTTGTGTTCCCTCTCTGACTGTGTTTCTCTCTGTCAAATAAATAAAATCTTTAAAAAAAAAAAAAAAAGAGAAACATCCCTGAGATACTTAAGAAATTACCCACATGAAGGGTCCTGCATGGTCCCTTTATAGACATGTTAGAACTTTTCCCTTTGATCCCTCCCTTTCTCCCATGCACGGGGGCTCATCGTCACCTGTGCGCCCTTTTCCTGAGGTGCTGTGTGTTCAGTGTATTGGATCATAGATCTGATGTTACTAGACAGCCTTGTTCTCTGTATTTTGACAGCTTTCTCAATACTTTTTGGACTTAGCCAAATATTATTTAATGCATGTCATAATACTTTAAAATAAACATATTGCACTAATATACATAAGCATTTCTTCTACAGTATTTTCACGCAATACAATTTATACATTTAAAAGGTAACCAAATGGTTTGCCTGTATTATTATAATAAATTATATCTAAACCAGTATTTGCCACTTAGATCCCTCACTATTAGTTTTGGATTCAAATACTGGTTGCACCACTATCAGCAGGATGGTCATGGAGAAATTAATTCTATATAATGTTGGTTAAGAATGTGGATCAGTGGTGCCTGGGTGGCTCAGTTAGTTGAGCGTCCCACTCAATCTCAGGTCATGATCTTAGGGTCCTGGGATTGAGCCCCACATTGGGCTCCCTGCTCAGCTGAGTTTGCTTCTCTCCTTCAATCTCTCCCTCTACCTGTCCCCGAATTAAATAAATAGATAAATAAATCTTAAAAAGAATATGCATCACTTGGGTTAATATGAAGACTAAAGATAGCACGTGTAAAATCACCTAAAATAGTACTTTGATTGAGGTGCTTTGCTTGTTTTTGTTTGTCAGCAAAAGATCCTCCTCCTCTTCTTATTAAACCCAATTTTCAGTATCAAGCATTAAATTTATTTTTATTTTCTTATATATGAATATAGTTCTTTGATTTTTGTCTGTTCACATTCATTCTGTAGTTGCCCATCTATTTTAGGCCAATGATGTCATTTCGAGTTCTAATTATATTTTACAAAATGTGTCTATTTCAGTTTTTTTTTTAATTAGAGGAGAGAGGCCTTTATTTTTAGATTTTATTTATTTATTTGACAGAGAGAGATCACAAGTAGGCAGAGAGAGAGGAGGAAGCACGCTCCCTGCTGAGCAGAGAGCCCGATGTGGGCCTTGATCCCAGGACCCTGAGATCATAACCTGAGCCAAAGGCAGAGGCTTAACCCACTGAGCCACCCAGGCGCCCTCTATTTCAGTTTTAAGCTACTCAGAGATTTGCTATGCATACCTTTTCATTGATATCCCACTCACTCATAAAAGTATTGACTATCTCAGTGCAACTCCTGTCATTTCCAGCTCCAGCCTATCCTGGTACATCAACAAGGACACAGACTGTCCATCCATATGGTCTCCAAGTACCATGTTATTAGCAATTTTTACTATTAGTCTTTATTCTGCATTGTACTTGCTGATTTAATTGACTGTTTCCTCCAAGCAAGAGGGCCTGTCCCTTAAGGTCAAGAGCATATCTTGTTCGTAATCCTACCCCCTTTGTCTAGGTAGCCCGAATTATCAGCCTAATTCCTATTCCTAATTTCCTCTTTCCAAACTGATGGTGATCCACTTACCAACTCCTTTTTTGTTTTGTTTTTTTTCAATCAAAAAGTAGTTTCACATCAAAATTATTGAAATCTTGCATACCCTGCTGCTGTCTGCTTTGTTCTATGATCAACATACAAAAGTGCAAGAAGATATGATTTTCCTTTTTTTTTTTTTTTTCTGGTCATTACTGAACTTCTAGGAGTAGTTTCACAGCTAATAACACTGATGACCCCGGCTCCTTGCTTGTCTGGGGGTTTTCGACCCCTTGGTTACAATCTGTGTTTGTTGGACCATCTGGGGCTGCATTCAAAATAAAGACAAAATTCACAGATGAGAAATGAGATGAGAAATGATCCTATATAAAAAGCAGAAGTATTTAGGAAGTATTTTATTGTGGTTTCAGAATAGGTTGAAGAGAAGAGATGAGAAGGAACTGAGTAAGAAGGGGAAGGAATATAAACCCATTCACATGGCCAGTTCGGGCAACTTCATTGCGGAGAAAAATTGATAGGGATCAATACAGAAACAAATTTGAAAGAGTCAAGGAAAATCTTAAGAAGTTCTATAATGTTTAACAGGAGATAATGAAGATGTAAAAATGAAGAGACTAAAAGTCATGGACATAGACTGGAGAAAAGAGAACCAATCTCTAGACAGTCCACTTTGATGAAAATGAAACAAGAGCTATATTTAAAGATGCAAGGGAATAAAATGTGCCAAATGGAAGACAACATACTTCAAATCAAGGAGTTTACTCCAAAAGGAATTCTACTTGGATTTACAAATAAATGTTAGAACACCTTAAAGCCAAAGAGAAAATAAGAATAATAGTTTTCAGGGACGCCTGGGTGGCTCAGTTTATTAAGCGACTGCCTTCGGCTCAGGTCATGATCCCGGAGACCTGGGATCAAGTCTCACATCGGGCTCCCTGCTCGGCGGGAAACCTGCTTCTCCCTCTCTCACTCCCCCTGCTTGTGTTCCCTCTCTTGCTGTGTTTCCCGCTGTCAAATAAATAAAATCTTAAAAAAAAAAAAAAAAAAAAAAGAATAATAGTTTTCAGCTTTCTATAAAAGCAAGGTAAGTATTTTTTAAAATACAGATAAGACCAGATACATAGATGCCTGGACCTCCGTGTCAGGGTCATATGAAATTTGCAGGCATATTTTATAATCGCTAGACACACAATACTTAATTCCCTGATTAAAAGGAGTGAAGTGCTTTTCCAGATGTTCACTGCCATATGGGTTGTCCCTTTGTGAAATTTCTATTCAGGTTTTACCTACTTTTGTGAATTGTCTGCCGTTTTGCTACTGATTTGTTTGGTTTTATGTGAAAGTGTAATATAACTCCTTACTATCCATTTAACCCTTATGATGTATATATATTTTAATCTCTTTATATTGACTAGTTATTTTCATGACAAGCTCGGTCCGTGTAAATTTAGTAAAGCATTACTCAGTAAAAGTTCCTATTGTATTTCTTGGAAGCATTTAGAGTCTTTTTACACTTAACATTCTATAATTTCATGAATCTTGGGTATAACTTTTTGTCATAGGCATTTGATGAACACATTCTGAAGAACTTGAGCTTTTGTAATTCTCTTGTATTTTTGTTTTGTTTCCTCTATGTTGTCCATTTTAATGAAACATTTATTAGCATTGTATTCAACCCCCTGTGCTGATCTTTCACTCATATTTCTCTCTCTCATGATTTTCAATGGATTGCCAAAATTGCTTTTATGATAACATCTAATCAAATATTTTTTAGCCATTTAAAAAAATTTCTAGAGGATTTCTTTTGTTTTCTGTTGTTATTTTTTTCAAAATACACAATTCTTGCTCTGTGGATTGAACACTGTATTCAGATGTTTCCATGTGTACAATTTAGTTTTTTCTACTGTATTTTTTCTGCATTTCTTGGGGTAAAAACAAAAAGGGGGGGTGTTAGACAACGCTGAGTTCAGCCTGGGGCTTCTTACTGAGTGAGTTTCACCCATGGTAAGGGTGCCAGAAATTAGAAGCCTTTGCCTTTCCTACCCACCCAAGCATGCGGAGATCCCGGAGGTCAAATATATGTATAAACTCTTTGGTATCTTTCATGTATCACTGAGAAGCAAATTCCAATATTTGTAGTCACAAATTTCATTCCCATCTACTTAGTGCCTCACTGTTCTGAGCACCAAGACCCTCCAAGTTTTTGCCATGCTGACTTGCTCTTTATAGATTATATTCTGTTCTTCACGTACTTCAGGCTACACATTTTTCTGGTCTACTCTATTGATTTTGCCCATTAGAAACATTGACATTTTTGCTGCATTGATGTCTTCCCTCCATTCTTTTCTTTAACTTAAGACTTACGCTATTTTTACATCTTTGCTCTTGTTGTGGAATGTTGGTAGAGAAGCATATGTAGTCTTCACTGGGAATTCCAGAGTATTGTTGACTGAGGACCTAAGATCCCTTGGGAAAAACTGGGAAAAGAGAAGTCTCTAGTTGCAGCTTCATGCCGTCCAGGCAACGGATGTTTGATGAAGTCCCCGAGTTAAATGGTGGAGCGTAGGATGGGGACAGAGAAGGCTTTGAGAGCAGTGCAGAATGGATTTATTATAATAGCATCTCTTCTCATCCCTAGTCACTGAACTGCTTCTTTTTATAGAAGCAGCTACATTATGAAATCACTGACTTCATCCTAATCAGCTTTTATAGTTAACACAGAATGTAACTTAGTAGAGAAGAGCTCAGTTTGTGCCTCTTATTGCTTATGTGAGTGCTCATGGACTCATTCCTCTAATGGACCATATGCCCACAACAGAGCCGGGCAGCCCATACCCTCCAAGCTCTCGCGGAGCCTCCATGCCCTTGATTGAGTGATGGTGAAAAAACAAGGATCTAAGTCCATCATATCACTATTTTACCACCAGAAATAAAGGGCAGGAGTAAAGCCTTGCATTTTGTCAACTTGTCACCAAGTTAATAGAAGAAGGCCCCGAGCCTGAAGACGTGTGATAGGGAAGGGATGGATTGGTTCAGGCAGGTAAGGAGATGTGCTTGTAAGAGAAATGTACACACTTGATTAGTATGCAGCAGGCTGTGGGACGCAAAAAGGGCTGAGATAAAATTAATGGTTTAAAAAATTCTGAGAGCAGAAAAAGCCATTAGCCATTATGCTCAAAAACAAAGCAAGCACCTGCTGCAAGGTGTCTTATCGGGGTGTGAGGCTGCCAGCAATATGCGGGGAATAGCAACATGCAAGAAACCTTCTTCTCAACTGATAGAAACTCTCCTAGGATTTCTCATAAAGAGCATCCATGTGCTTCCTTCAGTGTTTGGCACCAGACTAATATCATTTAATATCTTTGAGTAGTCAATCCTGGGGTTTACTCAAATTATAGTGCTAAATGAAGCAGTAAGCACTAGGGATCCGTCTAAGTTCTCTAAGGGCTGCTGGCATCAGGATCTTCTAGCGACACATGTAGTATCCATCAGTGTCACTGTTTACTCTTTGGAAATGTTCCTGACGAGATTCTTCTGTCTGAGAAGGACCAGTATGGACCAGGTCATAGAATAAGTTCATAAGTTATGAAATGGTTGGCAGAGACACTCATAAAGCACTAACAAATAAAATAGTTTTAACCTGAAAAACGCATTCTTGACCATGTTCTGGTAATGATGATTCATCTGTGATTGAATTGCCAAACAGGTATGAGGAACCCCACTGAACTTTGAGGACCAGTCAATGGTATAATAGGATGAAGCACAAAATGAACGCGAGTGGATTACAATTATCAGTCAGCTTTTACTAAATGAGACTTAATCAGGAAGACCCTTAAATATCATGCACTCAAACACACGCAATGCACAATATAGTATGCATTTCAGAGGCCAGATATTACTGTAACAAGCAGCGTTTACCGCTCTAGACTGAAACCAAGGGTCAGCAAACCGTAGTCCGCAAGCCAAATCCAGTCAACAGCCAACTTTATAAATAAAATTTTATTGACTGTTGACTTGTTTTGTTTCTATATTGTCTACCGGGGCGTTCTTCACTGCAATAGCAGAGTTGGATAATTTCAACAGAGTCTGTCTGCCTTACAAAACCTAAAATAGTTATTCTCTGGCCCTTTTTTAGTAAATGTCTGTCATCACAGCACAGTGATTTGGCTGCAAGGCAGATGATGACTGTTTCTTAGAAGTTTGGTGTCTGGATACAGTTAGTGAGAGCCCTGATCTCTACTTAGACCATACTGGAAGCATAGTTTCCATGCACATTTTAGCAGGAGGAAACTAGACGGTGTCCAAAAACAGGATACCATAACCATATGGAGGGTCGAAATGATATTGCTGGCTCAGTGAGTTGAGCTCTGACTCTTGGTTTCACTCAGGTCATGATCTCAGGGTCGTGAGATCAAGCCCCATTTAGGCTCCTGTGCTGGGCGTGGAGTCTGCTTGAGAATCTCTCTCCCCTCTCCTCCTGCGCCTGCCCACCGCTCCTGGGTGCATGCTCTCTCTCTTAAACAAATAAAATAATAATAGTGACAATATTGCCAATTGTGGGTGAAAAAAAAACACACAGAGGTGTTTTTCTCTAAACAATTTAGGGGGACGTTTAGGGAGGATAATTCTGGCAAGTAAATTCCATCACATTTTGGGGAGTCTATCATGTGGAAGGATGGCTTTGTCTCACTTGGATCATTTAAAATGTAAACCCAGAGATTGTAAATTTTATGGTAAGGCATGTTTTGACTACAATAAGCAAGAACATGCAAACATTTAGAACCATCTGAAAATGAAAAGGGTTGTTGTCTGCCGAGAGACACGCAGATAGATCTGCCAGCTAGCTACAATCAGGGAAGTCACAGATGTGACTGCACAAACCTCTTAGAGACAGAGAGGAAACTTGTCAGAATCCCTAATTCGATTGTATTTATATTATCTATATTTAAATTATATATATTTACATATATTTTGAAGCTGTTGAATTATAAAACATAGCCAAAACAGTCTTTCCTTTTTTGATCAATTTTAAAGTAAACTTTCCCTCATTGCTTAAAGATTTAATTCACATTTCTTTTTTGACTCCTCCTAACGTCAGTGCTTCATCTCAAATTTGATTCATTTGGTGAATAATCTGCTCGTTTGGTGCATAAAAAATGCAAATATAGGACTTTTTTTTTTTTTTTTTTTTTTTAAAGATTTTATTTATTTATTTATTTGACAGAGAGATCACAATTAGGCAGGGAGAGGCAGGCAGAGAGAAGGGGAAGCAGGCTCTCCACCGAGCAGAGAGACCGATGTGGGACTAGATCCCAGGACCCTGAGATCATGACCCGAGCCGAAGGCAGAGGCCCAACCCTCTGAGCCACCCAGGTGCCCCACAAATATAGGACTTTTAATGAATACTGTTTTTTAAGTAGTTCGAGGAAAGGGCTGTTATATCCACATACATGTGTAAAATGAAAAATAGACTCAACCAGTA
>PITA01021806.1:0-31821 GCA_004023965.1 Spilogale gracilis | reverse complement strand
TCTTTTTTTTTTTTTTTTAAACCTATGCTTTCTTAATAAACATTTCCATCTTGGCGAAGGGCTCCACCACCCACTGTAGAAACAGTGCCATCTCTGAGTGTGCTGCCTTCACCCATTCCCCCTTCACATCCATTCAGCAGCAACCTTGGCCACTCAACTCCCAAGCCCATCCACCTCTATCTTCGCAGCCACCCCGGCCCTAAACACCATCTCTCTTGCCTTCTTACTTAATTCCTCCCTCTCCCCCATCCCACGTATCAAGTCCATCCACAGAGAGGTCAAAGCAATCTTGTCAGTCCTCTGTTCAAAATGCTCCAAAGCCTTCCTGGTGTCTTTAAAATAAAGTTCGGGGCGCCTGAGTGGCTCAGTTGGTTGAGCAACTGCCTTCAGCTTGGGTCATGATCCCGGAGACCTGGGATCGAGCCCCACATCAGGTTCCCTGCTCGGCGGGAAGCCTGCTTCTCCCTCTCTCACTCCCCTTGCTTGTGTTCCCTCTCTCGCTGTGTTTCTCTCTGTCAAATAAATAAATAAAATCTTAAAAAAAAAATAAAAATAAAATAAAATAAAGTTCAAGCCACAAAGCCCTGTGCGATCCAGGCTCAGGCTACCTTTCCATCTCTGCTTTATTGTACTTGCCCCTCTATACTTCTGTCCTCATCTACCAACCCTCATTCCTAAAGCAGCCTCTGGACTAAGCTACCCACTCTTCCTTCTGTTTCTAGGCCCTGCCTCTCAGACTTCCACTTACTATTTCTTTTTCTTAGAAAGTTGTCCCCAGCTCCAGATCCTCCCAAAGCTGGTCCTCGGCATTCAGATTTCAGTTCAGTTATCTACTCTGAAGCCTTTCTAGAACATTCTATCAAATGTTAAATAACTCTCTAGCACATACCTCTCTCTCACTTTCTTCATGGGAGCTGGGACTTTCTGTCCTATTCACTATTGTGGCTCCAGGGCCCAACACTAGTAAGTGCCAATTATTTCCATGCATTCAACCAACAGGACAGCACCAGCTGTGCCAAGCACTATTCTATGTAATAAAGACAGCAGTAAACAAGTCAGGGATCTGCTCTCATGGAGCCTGATCTTCTGAAGGGAAGCTGACTAACAGATGCCAACAGGTGAGACGGAGCAAGTAAAATTAGGGATAAGGGAGATGGCATGAAGGAGGGGTACCACTTTATGTAGGGCAATCTGTAAAGCCTTGCCAATAAGGTGGCACTCCGGAAGAAACTTGAAGAAGGTAAGGAAGTAATCATGGCTGTCTTCCCCAGAGAAATAACATGCGCTAATGACCTGAGGAGGGAGTGCTGGTTGCTGAAGGAACAACACGAATTCCATTGTGGAGGGGCACCTGGGTGGCTCAGTCCTTAAGCATCTGCCTTCGGCTCAGGTCATGATCCCGGAGTCCTGGGATGGAATCCCGCATTGGGCTTTCTGATCAGCAGGAAGCCTGCTTCTCCCTCTCTCACTCCCTCTGCTTGTGTTCCCTCTCTAGCTGTGTTTCTCTCTGTCAAATAAATAAATAAAATCTTAAGAAAAAAAAAGAATTCCACTGTGGAGCCAACGTGCAAGGAAAGTGGAAGGTGGAGATTGGTAGGAAATGAAGTCAGAGCAGCAGTAGGGGACCTTGCACGCCACTGAAAAGGACTTGGATTTTACCCATCTGAGTCGAGAAGAGGCTCAGGACTGACGGGCTTGGTTTATATTTTAAAAGGATCTCTCCAGCTGTCTAGAGAAAAGACAGAAAAGAACAAGACTGTAACAATAATGACTTATAATGGAGAATGAAAAGGGATCTGGATATGTGTTTAAAACAGAGCAAACAATTAGCCGCCAAACTGTGAGATGTGGGAGAAAGAAGTCAGAGATGATTCTGTGACTACTAGTTTGAGCTCCTGTAATAATGGAACTGCTATATGCTTCTAGGGCAAAGGGATAAGGGTATCCAGTTTGGGACATTTTAAATTTGAGATGCCTATTAGTCATCCGAGTGATAAACTCCAAACTGACAGCTGGAAATCAAGAAATAGATCTGGACTGAAAATATATATATTTGTATTTGAGAGTCTTCAGTGTATACAAAGTATTTAATAACATGGAGCTAAATTAGACTACCTACAGCTGGGAAGAGTATAGAGAAAAGGTCCTGTAACTGATCGGTGGGGCACATCACAACATTTAAAGGTCAGAAAGATGAGGAACCAGCAAAAGAGACTAAGAAACAGCAGTAAAAAGGGGGAAGACATGACAATGTTATCCACATGTCAACTAATGTGCTCAAATTAATGTCAGATCCTAGTATCTGATCTGCCACTGATTAAAGATCTAAATCACAGAATCCAGTGAATAAAGATAACCTCACGGAAACTAATACTCTCTTGCCAGAAATACTCTGGACAGTTTCCTTCATGCTTAAACAAATAACTAGGCCTTCTATTTCTGGACCGATTTACTCTTTACTCAATCCTTCATACATTCAACTACTAGATGCAAGATACCAAGTAGGGACTGGGTGAAACCCAGACAAACAATACTTTGCATCTGACTTCAAACCACTCCCACAAAGAAAAAAAAAAAAAAAAAAACCTCCAATAATACAAGAAGAACTGGATGTTAGGTAAGTTGACAACCACTAGGCAGCCACGTGGGTGGCAGAACAAGGTCAAAGGGCACCTGCTCGGGTGGACCCAAGCTGCTAATCACCGGCATCCAAAAAATTAACAACTATCACAGAACACTACCTTCCCACTGCCTCCTTCTCTGAATGCAAAGGGCGGTGAGCATAATCTGAGAAGGGCGAAATCGGTCGCTTCCTACCAGGCTAAAGCCACTTCTCCAGCTATCCTGGCCCTAGCTCCAGACCCCCTCGCCTCCAACCCGCCCCCAGACCACAGGACCCGCCCTAAACCGCTGGAGCGGTCGCACTACAAGTCCCACTAGGCACCGCGCGCCCGCAACACGTCGGTCTACGCTCCGCCGGCGACAGGCCTCCTGGGACCTGCAGTCTCTACTCCCCTCGTCCCTAGTCAGTACCTGGAAGCGATAAAGGAAGGCTTCGGGCCAGAGGAAGAAGTAGGCCGGGCTTATGAGACCAAGTTTTCCGACCAAGGGCACCGCGACAGTGGCGGCGAACCAATAGCGCGTGATGGCCGGGATGCTCCTGAACCAGTCCCCGATGTCCGACATCCTCGCCTTTTAAGTGGCCAGAATGGGCACAGCCGCCCGACTCCCAGTCCCTGGCCCCTCAGGACCCGGCCCGCTCCGTGAGTGGAAGCTGTCCAGGCGGAAGCCGCCCAAGCCGCGGATAACAAGACGGAGATGGGCGGACGTGGCGCCACCGAATTCGGACGAGCGAGGGAGCGTTCGAAGGCGAAACTTCCCCTTCCGGCGGCCACGGAAGACGTTGACCAGAAGTCCCGCCGCTTAAAGGGCAAGCACAGATTTTGCCAGTGGGGCGAAGCTCGGCGGTTCAGGGGCGGGTCCATAAGGGGCGGAGCCAGGCGGAGCGAAGACCTGACTGGTGAGAAACAGTGGTTGCCAAGAGCAACGGCAAATACTCCAGCCAATGGCGAGGCTGAACGCGTGCTACTTAAATTCAAGCGGATTTGTAATCCAGGTGGGTCTTCTCCCGCGGTGTTTAAAAAGGAAGGAGGAAAATTAAGTATATAGTTCCTCGGTTTGTTCTTGCGTAGGGCAGATGTTTGTTGAGAGCTTACCAGGTGTGAGGTAAGGTTCTAGGCACCGAGGATCCTGTGACTATGAGCTGTCGCGGTACCTTCTCTGGAGGAGCTTACATTCTAATGAGGATCGACAGCTACTAAATAAGTGAATAATTTCAGAGAATGAAGAAAATAAGGAATATAAATATGCTAATATCATAGTGTGATGCGGTTAAATGACAGCGTGAGAGCAGGGAAGTGTGGGAAAGATGGCTGCTTTAGATGAGAATGGTCAGGGAGAACTTCTTTGATGAGGTGACTTTTGGGCTACACCAACTCCGCTACCCCCCTACCGCTCCAGGCAAAGAACTGGGCGTTTTCCTCACCGAGAAAACAACCACTCCAACCAGCTTGGAATGTTGGAAGGACTGAAGGTAGAAATGATCTTTTTAAAAAAATAATAATAATTTATTTTATTTTTCCAAGATTCATTGTTTATGCCCCACACCCAGTGCTCCTTCCAAAACCCTTGGTTTGTTTCTCAGAGTCCAGTCTCTCATGCTTCATCTCCCCTTGTGATTTATCCCAGTTCACTTTGGAAGATAGAAATGATCTTAACTATCAAGCAAGGTTTAAATTACAAGTAGATGTGACTCCATCTTGTCTTAAAATAATCTGTAAAAAGATAGGGAGATAGAACTTTTCCTGTTGTTTTCAGATGTAGGTCCTGCAGTTTGATTATGTTAAAAAAAAAAAAAACTGATTAAGCCATCCAATAAAGACCACTAGGAGCACACCTGTGTCCACAGTTAGCTTCAGGTACTTGCTACCCCAAAGGGCACTGCACTCCAGTGCAACCTGGACCATCTCATCAATCAAAAGAATGTGTGAAGTAAAATTTTGGTAAAATTTGAATGAAGCAGTGTTTCGATGGGCTCAAAGCAAAGTAGTGCTGTGTGTACACAAGTGTTAACATCAAGCCAAGGCCTGAGCTGAGAAGCAGACCGATGGTCCTCTTTCCTTTGAAATCTCACGTTTAGGATAAATGTGAACTGTGGGGTCTGGAAGCTTCTTGTCTAAAGCTTTGTACCTCGATGGAAAATATGTGTCAGAATGATCCATGGAGCTCAGATCCATCGGCGGAGAATGGGAGTTTCCATCTATGCCAACAACATTTCAAACAGCAAAGTGTATTCAATAATGTATTATTTTTTTTATTATGTTAGTCACCCTACAGTACCTCATTAGTTTTTGAGCAATGTATTATTTTAGAGAACATTTCTCAGCACAACGTCCCTGATGTTCATTAACAAAAAATAGTTTTTACAGAAAAAAAAGGGTACTAAATATTCCACAGTCTGATAAAAATATGTAGCATTTGGGGACCTAATGGATATCAAGCATAGTGAATATATGAAGAAACTCCTCTTTCATACAAAACTGGTGGGAATATAAATTAGTACAACCTTGTAATTTTGATATACAATAAAAGTTAGGGCATTGTATAAATAACATAATATTTGAAGACACTGCCTGAGATTCATTCTCTGCATCTCCATCTCTTCTTATAGCCACTACCCATTGTATCCAAGGTACAATAAGAGAAAATGGGTTATCTAGCTTAGATGGAAAGCTAAGGAAGGTTTCTCTGATGAAATTGTAAGTACAGATGCAGAAAAAAATTCACCAAGAACAAAACAACACACATTCCATGTTGCAGTATTTCTTTCTATGTTGTGCTCTAGAATTCATAGAGTACATGCTCTGGAATTCGACTTCAGGCCTCAGAAATACTATAGAGTTTAAGTTGTGGCTATACCACTTATTCACAATATCATGTTGTAAAAATTACCCTGTGCCTCAGTTTCTTCATCTGTAAAATGGGAGAGGGGAGAATAATAGTACTGCATTCATAGGATTGTTGTGAAGATTCAAATGGGATAAATTCATGTCTAGGCCTTAAAGGAGCATCGACATTATTACTATTTTTGAGATGTATTACAATGAAAGCATATCACTTTTAGAAATAGAAATCTGCATTTTCAAAACCCTATCCGCTCCCACCATGTGATTCTGATCCTAGTTATCTACAGACTATTCTTTGAGAACCATCAGACTGGATGGACATTCAGGATTTTTCTTTCTCTCTATAAAATCACTATATGTTGTGATAAATTATTCTGGGCAATAAAAAGGTAGGTTATTCTTAGCTTTCTTAAGTACAGGACTTCCCCAGTGTTCCCAAACAGCTTGCTCTAGAATTTAATTGCTTAGCTTGTAAGGAAGTCCGTGTGTTACTGTCATTAACACACAGTCATCATTTAAAAACATGCAGGTAATGATTAGGCTAAGTTCTAGGAAAAATTGTGGAAGTGTAGGGAAAAAGGCACTTTAATGAATCATTGATGAGAATATACACTGGTATAGCCTCTCTGGCAAGCACTTTGACAATGTGGAAATGCATTTCTAGGAATTTAAGCTTTAGATAGACTCCCAATTTTTTTAAGTGCACAAGGAGAATTGTCACCACACTTTTTGAAATAGCAAGAGATTGGAAATAGCTAATTATCCGTCAATGAGAAACTGACTAAACTATGGTTTATCCATATGGTCAAATACTATCAACTTTTATTGGAAAACAGTAGCTTCCTCACCCCAAAATGGAATGATCTCCAATAACATAGCAATAAGGACACAAGAGTTATAGTATTATGTGCACGCTATGCCATTGCACAGTAGTGTTGTACAGAAGGCGCACACACAAATATATACACGGTATTTGCTTGCAACAGCAGTTACCTCTGGGAAGGGAAACTCGAAGGCTGGGAGACAAGAGTAGGAAGAAGATATTTTTTTATAATAATTTATTTTCTTTTTTCAGTGTTCCAAGATTCATTGTTTATACTCCACACTCAGTGCTCCAGCAATACATGCTTTCAGTACCCACCACCAGGCTCACCCATGCCCCACCCTCCTCCCTTCCAAAACTCTCAGTTTGTTTCTCAGAGGCCAAAGTCTCTAATGCTTCCTCTCCCTCTCTGATTTACTCCAGTTCACATTTCGGAAGGAGATATTTTACTGCATATTATTTTATGCCTTTTAAATATTGTCCCAAATATGCACTGTGTATTTTAAAATTAATTTTCAAAATATGTAGAAAGGACATTTGTTCAGAAAGGAACAGGTTCAATGCCAAAAACATCAGAAAGATTGAGAGGTAGGAAAGATGACCTTATTCTGTCTTGCCTGCTATGTTGAAGTATATTTCCAATTGTTTCTTTAAAGAAAGGACTTTAAAACCTGGAGGGAGGGACGCCTGGGTGGCTCAGTTGGTTAAGCCACTGCCTTCGGCTCAGGTCATGATCCTGGAGACCCGGGATCAAGTCCCACATCGGGCTGCCTGCTCGGCGGGAAGCCTGCTTCTCCCTTTCTCACTCCCCCTGCTTGTGTTCCCTCTCTGGCTGTGTTTCTCTCTGTCAAATAAATAAAATCTTTAAAAAAAAAAAAAAACCTGGAGGGAGACCAACAATTAAGAGCACAATATTGCCTAGCCCTGAAGCTTAGCACTGCTGACTGATGCTGACAGACAAGGGGCTGGTGATTCAGATATCTTCTGTCATAACAGTCACACAAGAACACCGTGCTAATGGATGCCACCTAAGAGGCATCTTCAAGAAATTCAGAACACATTGCAAAGGTGTAATTAATCCTTACGTTAGCTAGTAGGCAATTCATGAGCCCCATCTTACAGGTGAAGCTCTGGCAAGAATAATAATTTATCTCTGTCATGCCTGGCTGAACCAGTCCTATATTTTTAGCCATAAGTCTGAGAAGTCAAAGACTTTGGCACAGTGGGCTAGGGGACAAGGCAGTTACTAAACACCATATAAAGCATGTCACATTTGTCCTTTTGATGTGCGTGCGCACAGGTGTATGTGCTTGTGTACAAAATAGAGCCAGCCTTCTACATACTATAAAGGAATCAATCTAGATTCCAATCCTGCCTCAGTCCTGTGCTGATTGTGTGACCTTCACTGATTGTATGTGAGTGTGGGCAGGGCCCGAACAATAATAATAGTATTACCTGCCGCTACATGGAAGTTGTTGGTTGTTTGTCTGTTTGAGTTGAGAGCCCACTATTGACCAAGCTCCAGGCTTGAGGTTTCCAAGCATTGTCTCCTTGAATGGATACACTAACCTTAGGTAGGTACAGAATTATTATTGTTACAGAAAATGAGAAACAGACATTGTCTAACTCATCCAAGGTTTCATAACTAAGCCATGATTACACTCCAGGTCTGTCTGAACTGAGTTCCTCTTTGCACCGCTCTGCTGTACTTCAGTGACAATAGCAAAGCTCTTTATAAACTCCAAAATATCTCCTACACACGAGTTTTACTCTAGTAACTGACACAAAGGATCAGAACGTGGGAGGCACTCAGTGTTTTATGGATGAATAAACCAGGCTGGGTGGACCAGAGTTTATGCAGGAAGTATTTGGGAAAAATTAATCCCTTTAATACTCATAATTATCATTATAATGACTAAATAATATTCTACTATGGTGTGGCATAATCCTTTGACCGTTGTCCTATTTCCGATGCCTGTTTTGCAATACTAAATACAGCTCGGACATTTTCATGTGTGTGTTTTATATAGTAATAGCTAACTTCTTTTTCTTTTTACTAATAATATGTGTTGAGTATTAATAACTTGATACTTCATGGGTAGGGTCTTAATAAGTTTTCACAAGAACACCTCAACCCGGGGTGCCTAGATGGCATAGTCAGGTAAGCATTTATTTGACTCTTGGCTTCAGCTCAGGTCATGATCTCAGGATCCTGGGTTCAAGCCCCATGTCAGGCTCTGTGCTGAGCATGGAGCCTGCTTGAGATCCTCTTTCTTTCCTTCTGCCCTCCCACTCTTTTTTTTTTAAAGATTTTATTCATTTATTTGCTAGTGAGAGAGAGCACGCGAGAGTATATGACAGGGGAGCGGCAAGCAGAGGGAGAAGCAGGCTCCCTGCCAGGCATGGAGCCTGATGTAGAAGATCCCAGGACCCTGGGATTATGACCTGAGCTGAAGGCCGCCACTCAGCCGACTGAGCCACCCAGGTATCCCTGCTCCTCCCGCTCTTCTGTTTCTCTCTCTCTCTAAAATAAAATAAATAAAATCTTAAAAAATAAAAATAAAAAACTTCAACCCTTCGAGGTACTTTTATTCTTATTTGTAATTGAAGAAACAGCCTCAGAAAAGTGAAGTAACTTGCCACTTGCTAGCAAGTGCAAACATTAAGACTTAAAACCAGGTCAATATAGAGCCCAAAGTGGTACTCTTTAATTCAGCCATCCAACGAAGTGCTCTAGTTTGGGTGGTTACAAACACCAGAAATTTATTCCTTGCAATTCAGAAGGCTAGATCAAGGCACCAGCATGTCAGGTTCTGGATTTAGGGTCTGCTTTGAAAAGTCAGTCCAGCCCTACCTGCCTTCGCTCCCACTCCAGCCAAAGCCCTCCCTCCTCTTCCCTTTTCTTTCCATCTGAATACATTTCAGATACCTCGAGGGAATGGCCTTCCACAATCTCATGATTATATATAGTTTTACACCATCAATAAATTATGTTCCACATGCACTAACAAGTATTGATTGCTTCCACCAAGAAAGAAGAAGTCTCAGTTTGTGACTTCTCACTGTGAGTTCCACAGAAACAAGAAGTTTGTTCTGTTCACTTCTGTATCCCCGGTGTCTACAACTGTGTCTAGTACTTAGTAGATGCTCAAGAAATACTTGTTAAGGGATGAATTATTCATCCACTCCACCACCCCCTCCTCCACTTCCTGTCAGCACTCCCCACCTAGGTTAATGCTTCCCCACTTCCTCTATATCCCCAGAACAGCACACAAATCACCATCATTGCCCTCAGCACACTGTTTTATAATTGCTTGTGTGTGTGTGTGTGTGTAGAGTAGCAGTCTCGTCCTCTAGAGTACAAGCTCACTGAACTGGAAAAACTGCATTGTGTAACTCTCCGTACAAGACTGAATAAATTCCATGAGTGAAACCATTCCTCCCCAACTTCAAAATATATCCCAAATCCAACCCGCTTTGCAGCATCTCCACTGGGCTAGCTACCACTTAGTGCCTGGGCTTTCTCGGTGGACTCCTGATTGGTCTCCCGCTCCCCAGGGTGCCCTCTGCATTCTCACACGGGAGCCTAAATCAGCTCCTGCCACTCCCTTGCTTAAAGCTCCATTGAATTTTATTCTAAGTGTGATGCAAAGTTCTTACCATGACCTTCAAGGTCCTAGATGATCTGAACCCTGGCTACTTCTGTGACTCATTCCTCCCACTTTTCTCCTTGTCACAGTGTTTCAGCCTCATTGAGTTGCCTGCACTGGAAAAGCCAAGGCAGCACACGTTTGCTGGACCCTTAACTGGAAATATGCTTCCCCCTAGAAGAGTGGTGCGTAACCCTATCAGACCAAATGCCCTCTTTTAAAACAATTATTTGCTCCCAAAATGAAAACCATAGGTCATGAATTATAGTTCCAATAAAATAACTCTAATGTTTAATTGTCATAAATGATAAATAAAAAAGGAAATTAATTGATCCTATAATATGCATTCTAATATATAAGTGCTCAGGCACAACTACATTAGCAGATGAAATGCAATAGTCTGGTGCCACAGTTAGACTTAGTAATGTGAACAAGGAGCTACAAATGCAGACAGATACTCACATGCTGTGTTTGTAACCCGAACACCGCCATATTCCGGCATTGGTTACGTGATTATGCATAATAGTGGGCAACTGTTGGGAAAGTTCTGAATAAAGAAAGGACATCAAAATTCATATGCAATAAAATAGCAGACTGAACAGATTGAACTATGTAAAACTAAAATATATTTGCATGACAAGTCACCAAGTCAAAAGGTAAATGACAAAGTGGGAGAAAATAGTTTCAAGATTTATCACACATAAAAGACTAATATCCCAAATATATGAAGAACTTGCTAAAAAAACAAATAGAGGGAGGAGTACCCCATTGGCTCAGTTGGTAAGGTGGGAGACTCTTGATCTCGGCGTCCTGAGGTCGAGCCCCATGTTGGGTGTAGAGATTGCTTAAAAAAAATATTTTTACAAAATGAGGAAAGGGGCACCTGGGTGGCTCAGTCATTAAGCGTCTGCCTCTGGTTCAGGTCATGACCCCAGAGTCCCAGGATCTAGCCCTGCATTGGGCTCCCTGCTTGGCAGGAAGCCCACCTCTACCTCTCTTACTCCCCCTGCTTGTGTTCTCTCTCTAGCTGTATTTCTCTCTGTCAAATAAATAAATGTTTTTTTTAATGAGAGGAAAAAAGACCAAAACCGAATAAAAAATGGACAAAATGCACAGGTAATTCACCAAAAAGCATTTTAAGAGATATTCAACTTTTCCCATAATAAGAGAACTGCCATACTGAGATGCTATTTTTCACCTACCAGATTAGCAAAAAAATAGTATAATCCCTCAAAAATAGAAACAACATATACATTTACCCTTTAACCTAACAATGACAATTTTAGTAACTTACCCTGACTAAAAAACCTGGAAGAGTACCAAAAAAAAAAAAATCTGTACAGAAGTCAGATACAAGATTATTTATTGTGTTTTTGTAATTGCAACATATTAGAAAGGACCAAAGTGCCCATACATAGGAGATAGATTGCAGACCAAGGTGCACTCAAACATTAGAATAATTTGAAAGAATAAGGAAGATCTCCATGAATACATATAGAATAATTTCCAGGATACCTTAGTAAGTGAAAAAAACAAACTGCAAAGAGATTATATGTAATATGCCATTTTTTATGTAAGACAGAAGAAATAGTACACACGTATACATTAGAAACAGTAAATATATACACCACAAATTTGCACAGTGGTATAACTCTAATATATTTAAATTAAAAAAACAAAACCAAACAAAAAAGAACAAGCACAATTTGGTCCCAGTGAGTTCAGTAGCTGCATTCCAGGACAATTTAGAGTATATTAAATCCCTGTAAATATTCTTTATGTTTCCATGTAAAACAGAATCAGGTTCTAGTTCATATATTACAAACAGAGTTTTCACTCACGAGAATATGTTGGAAACATTCAAAAGGATACAGGACCATTTTATACATTGTAAGATGTCTGCCTAGCATCCCTGACCCCTTTCCTAAATTCCTTTTGTGCCCTAAGCCATTATCCCAGAAAATCATGTTAGAAGCTGGAATGTGTTCCCCAAATAGATATTTAAAATTCCAAACCCCGGTACCTGTGAATGTGATGTTATCTGAAAATAGTATTTGCAGACGTAGGCCGCGATGAAATGAGATCGTACTTGATGAGGGCGAGCCAGTCCATTGGATTAGCAGTGACTTGCTATACTCATAAAAAGAGTATGGGGCAGAAGGCCATGGGAAGACAAGGGCAGAGATCGGAGTGGTGTGTGTGTAAGCATACTCTTCCTCAGAGCCTCCAGAAGGAACCAACCCTGCCAATACTTTGCTTTCAGACTTCTAACCCCTGAAACTGTCAGAGAATAAATTTCACTCTTTTAAGCAACCTGGGTGGTTCTTTGTTTCAGCAGCCCTGGGAAGCCGATATAAATGTCTAACACAGAGCAGTGAGTACAGTCGAAAACCTGTCTTCGTTTGTGTGGCACCCAGTTTTCTGTTCAGACAAGACCTGCCTGCAGTGTCTTCCTTGGACACCTTAACCCAGGTATCAAGCCCACCCCTCCTGCTCATCCCTTTACCCTGCTTTAATGCGTCTTCACTTTGGGGGCATCTGGGTGGCTCAGTCGGCTGAGAGTCTGCTTTCAGCTCAGGTCATAATCCCGGGGTCCTGGAATGGAACCTGGGATTGAGCCCGATGCTCAGTGGGGAGTCTGCTTCTCCCTCTGCTCTCTCCCACATTCTCTCTCTCTCTCTATCTCTATCTCTCTCTAATAAATAAATAAAATCTTTAAAATTTTTTTCACTTTTCATTGCCTGGCATGATATAATTTATTTATTTTCTGAGTCATCGTCTGTCTTCCCAACCAGAATGTAAGTTCCAGCTAAGGGCCACTTGTCTTGCTCACTGCCTTTCCCAGCACCCAGAACAGCCCTTGCCCACATAGGAGCGTCACGGATATTTATTGAACTAGTGAATGAGGATCTCCTTTGCAGAGAGAGGGCACATGTAGTCTTAGTGCAATGAGGAATGGAACAGAAGTACTTACTAGAGAAAGCAAAGAGAGGTGTCAGGAGCACCCGAGAGCCAGAAGACTTGGAGGAAAAGAAATCAAGATGTTTCCATGAAAGTTGTCTGTACAAGCTGCTTTGGTCACAGGACGTGGTTGCTGATGCCGCAGATGTAATGTGCAAACATGCATATGCTTGACTGGCAAGGCGCTGGAGCTGAAAAAACTACATCTGTCACGTTTCTTTGAAGCCAATCCAAGTAGACTGAACATGGATTAGAGAGCTCTGAAAGCGTTTTATATCTTGTACACGCTGTCAGAGGCAGTAGGAAAGAAACGTGCTGGCAAGAGAGAGTACACGCTAACCAGCCAGATTGTGTGTGTGTTAAGTTCCACGCAGGGTCTCACAGCCCCAGCACTGTTGACACTTCGAGTCAAACTGTTCTTTGTTGGTGAGGGGCTTCCCTGTGAATGGCAGGATGATCAGCAACACCCTTGGCACCACGCGACGGTAGCACCCGCCTTCTCGGTTATGATAATCCAAATGTCTCCGGGGTCTGGGGGCAGTCACTCTTGGTTAAGAATCACTGAGTTGCATACAATGCTTGTCCACTCCTCCTCCTTCCTTTGCAGCACCCCTTACCTCCCCAAGATACACACACACACACAGTAGGACAACCCCCCCAACCCCGTTCAAAGGAGGATGTATTCCTACATGTACTCCAACTGAATGTGCCTCTGATATTTCCTGATGTCATCTGTGCTCAACCATCACATTAGGAATCTCTAACAAAACACATCTCTTGGGATCATGCAGGCCTGTCATTCCCTTCTACATTGACCTAACCATGTGACTTGCTTTAGCCAACCAGACATTAGCAGGCATGATGATGCAAGCAGAGGCTTGTTAAACACTTCTACATGCAGGCCTGTCCTATTGGAGCATTCCTGTCTTAGAACCCAGTGCCAGGTAAAGAAACTCCAGCCAAAGGGGGAGCGGCCCGTGGGCAGGGGCACCAGTAGATGAGAAGCCATCTTGGACATTTCAGTCCAGGTGACCTGCAGCTGAATGCAGGTATGAGTGACCTTGGCTTTCACCCTTGGAGCAGCAGGACTGTTCGGCTGAGCATGGTCAACTCCCAGAACTGTGGAATTGAGGAAATCATTTTGTTTAGGCCAATAAATTTATTTTTTTTTAAAGATTTTATTTATTTATTTGACAGAAATACAGCCAGAGAGGGAACACAAGCAGGGGGAGTGAGAAAGGGAGAAGCAGGCTTCCCGCTGAGCAGGGAGCCCGATGTGGGGCTCGATCCCGGGTCTCCGGGATCATGACCTGAGCTGAAGGCAGTCGCTTAACCAACTGAGCCACCCAGGCACCCTGAGGCCAATAAATTTAGAGGCGATTTGTTACACAGCAAGAGACAACTGAAACGTTTGATGATTTGAAAAAAACCTCATTTCTTAATTATTATACCATTATGGTTTATAATGATCAATGGTCTTAAGGTTATTTCTGTCCATTGTATCTTATAGGGAACATATTACGTAACAGTGTACTATTGCTTACCTCTTTCCAATGACATCACACTGCTGGCTTGAAATGGGTCTTGAATAGTAGAAGTATTTACATACTACAGACCAGGGCTTTTTTTTTTTTTTTTTTTTTTTTTTTTTTTTTTTTTTTTTTTTTTTTTTTTTGGTCCAGAGGGTCAGTTAAATTTATCAGCACATCATTGGTACTCTCCTTAGAAAGGCTTAAATGGCAATAATACAATATTTAGAAGTTTGTGATGTGTTAAAAGAGAATAAATGGGATCATCATGCAAATGATGGATTCCCTTCACAGCTTAGCAGAATATGCTTTGAGAATAGAGATGAAGGCAGCACCAGAGACTTCCTGGGTGTGCAAGTTTTTATCAGATTCTGTTCCTTGTATATCTGTAGTGCTAAGTAATGGTCATGGAGCCCTCCAAGTAACTTCTGTGTGCTACACTGCCAGTGAGAAAAGCATTACGTGGTTGCCCATTTCTTGTCTGTGGATAATAATCAGCAAAATCTGCAGCATTCTGGATGGTTTAATAAAGATACAAAAAATAATAACACCAATAATAACACCTAGATTTGTTGAGGACTTCTGGGTGTCAGTGCTGCTCTAAACTCTTCATAATTTTGCTCCTATTATAATCCCGATTTTACAGATGAAGAACTCAAAGCCCAGAGAAGTTAAATGTTATGTCCAAGATTAGAGGACTAGTAAGCATTGGAGCCAGTAGACTTAGGCAAAACACTTATGGGGAGAACAGGGTGGATCATGCAAAATTAGGACTCCTTGTTCATGGTACTCATGAATTAGAGATTTTAATTTTATGCAAAATTCAGATTATTCATTCCTACGGGTAATAGTCCCATCCTTCTGTGACTCCAGATAGGATAGGCCACTATGGACAAAGCAATACCCCTTGAAGTTCTGTGGGTGAAAGAGGCAATCCCGTTGTGTATATCCTATCTTTCCATTTCCTCATGCAGAAAGTTGCTTGCAATATTTTTCAAAGCCATCAATATAATGAAAACAAAAGTACTTGGGTAAAAGGGAGAAGGGAGGGATGAATAGGTGTAGCACAGCACGTTTGTACCACAATGAAAATGCTCGATATGATATTACAATGTTCAAATCCATAGAATGTACAGCACCATGAAAGAACCATAATATAAACTACGGGCTCTGGGAAATAATGATGTGTCCATGTAGGTTCATCAACTGGAACACAGGTTGTAACACTATCAAGGTCCCCTCCCACCTGATAATGGGGGAAAATGTGGGGGGGGTAGGAGATATATGGGAAAATCTGTTTATCTTTCTCTTAATTTCTCTGTGAACTTAAAACTGCCCTTTTAAAAATTCTTTTTAAAAAATTACTTGAAGGGGTGCCTGGGTGGGTTGAGCATCTGCCTGCGGATCAGGTCATTAACCCCCGGGTCCTGGGATTGAGCACTGCACTGGGCTCCTTGCTCAGTGGGGAGCCTGCTTCCCTCTCTCTCCCTGCTCATGCTCTCTTTGTCTTGTTCTCTTTCACTCTCTCTCTGTCAAAAAGATACATAAAATCTTATCTTTTAAATAAAATAAAAAATTACTTGGGAGAGGCACCTGGCTGACTCAGGCAGTTGGGCCTCTGCCTTTGGCTGTGGTCGTGATCCTGGCATTCTGGGACAGAGTCCTGAGTGGGGCTCCACACTCAGGGGGGAGTCCGCTTCCCCCCTCCTTCTGCCCCTTCCTCCCACCCCAACCCCGGCTCACGCTCTCTCTCCCTCTCTCTCAAATAAATAAATAAGATCTTTAAAAAAATTTCTTGGGAGAGATGGTTTTTACTGTTGAGTAAAAGCCCCATAAAAATCAGAAGAGACGGAAGAGCCTGATCTGTTAGGTGCAGATTTCTTGCTCATACACACGGCCCAGAGTGGGCACTGGAGGAAGGATGCCATACCGCCCTAGGTAGAATCCTTTAATGCACAATAAACACTTTGTTCAGTTCGCCTGTCCTCCCTTACGTGATTTGGGGCTTTTTACTCATGGTTTCCTGGCATCCTGTCACATGTGCTAGATAGCCTGGCAGCTGAGCCCACAAATGGTATTAGGAGGCTGGGACATATTCCCCACACTCTCTGACTCCACAGTCCTCCGCCCAGGGAGGTCTCTGGCATAGGCCACCACTGGCAGAGCATAATTTAAAGGTTTAAGCTTCCAATAGAACCTTCCCATGCTGCCTTTGACTGTTACCTACTGTAGCACACTTAGACATTGAGGTCTGCGGCATAAAGTCTGCTTATAATTTTTTTAAAACCAACTGCCTGCATGGAGTGCTGGGTGTGGTGCATAAACAATGAATCTTGGAAACTGAAAAAATAAAATAGATTATTTTAAAAAACAAAAATTAAAAAAACAACACCACAACAACTGCCAACTATAGAGGGATGATAAAACTATGCCCCATCCATAAGATGGGATATGAGGCAGTCGTGACTAAAACAGAGGTAGGTACAGTCTGTCTTTCTTAGGACGGTTGTGGACATGATTGAGGTCAAGAATTCCACACTTTTCTCCTCTCCTGCCCCCATGGAAAGGCTGTTAAAGACGGAAAACTTGCAGCCAGGGCCCATTCTGTCACGGAATAGGGAGCTTCGTTCTCTGGTCTCCTCCTTCCTTGAGCCCCCAGGAGGCCTTTTAGAAATCACAGTCTATGTCAGCAGTGTCTCATTGCACGTGGAGATGATCTTGTCGCCTGTCAAAATCAACATCACATTTCCCCCTCTGCTTTGATACGGTACCATTCCTGCCGGAGTTGCCAAATTCTTTTGATGACACAGGAAACACTGCCCTTGGTTGCTTTCATGTATGTTTTATGAGAACACCTAGACATGAGTGTTTATTTAAGCAACTTGGAGCCTGTCACTTTGATTTTCTTTTTCTCTTCTGAGTCATGTTAAAAGGGTGGGGGGAGGGGGGCTATGTCACAGCTCACCTGTAGTGGCCCTTGCCTCATTCTCCCCTTCCCTACCCCGACAAACAGCTGAGCCAACTAGGAAATGGAACACGTGGCCTGGGTTTGCATCAGCAGCGTGACACACATTTCTGTTTCACTGATGAAACACAACTCTTCCCTTTGCAATGTCAGCTTGCCTACACAATACATCAGTGTACCCTTGTCATCTAACTGTTGCCTGTTCAGATTCCTTTTGTGGTGAGGATCTCAAGTGGAAAAGCAGGTCCCACCCTCCTTCTGCCTCAAGCCTCAAACTCTTTTAAGTGATCTTTCTCCTGAGGTCAGAGGGATGTGTCTAGAAACCACAAGCTTCCCTAGAACCTTTTAGAATAAGATCCAAACTCCTTAGAGTGGCAGTCTGAGTCTTCTATATTCTGACTTTGACATGCGTCTCACTCTTGCAACATTCATCCACATAATAATAGTAACTGTTACTGTTATTATTATTGAGGGGTTTCAAGGTGCTGAACACTTTACCTGCATATCTCCTTGTGCATCCTGTGCTTTAATTACACGAAGCATTTCTAGTTTCTAGAAGGGTCCATGTTGTTTCACAAATGCCCCTGACTTTCTGCAGATGCTGTTTCCCTCCCTAACATCTCTGCCTTGTAACCCTTCTTCATCTTAGCATACTCAGCTCATGTATTACCCTCCTGAAGCCTTCTCTGATTTTTTTTCTCTTCCAATTACATATATTTTAGAAATAGAAAGCAATGTTTTAGCTCAAATAAGCAGAGTATAGGAAGGACAGTAGTCTAGGCAAGCTTCTGGGATAATCTGAACAAGAGATATAAATGCTGCAGGAACAGAAATGTTCTTTTACTATCTCTCCCCTCCCCCTACCCCGAGTTTCAGTTTCAGCTACCCCCTTTCAGACTGGCCAACACCACAAAGTTGGAGCTACGTGGGCCTCAGGTAGCTCCCAGTCTTTGCTACCAGAGAGGGATTGAGACTTGGGAGCACTTGGTCTCAAGTTTAAAAATTCCAAAAAAGATGAGGTGCCTCGGTGGCTCAGTTGGTTAAGCGACTGCCTTCGGCTCAGGTCATGATCCTGGAGACCTGGGATGGAGCCCCACATCAGGCTTCTCCCTCTCTCACTCCCCCTGCTTGTGTTCCCTCTCTGGCTGTGTTTCTCTCTGTCAAATAAATTTTTAAAATCTTTAAAAAAAAAAAATTCCAAAAAAGAGCTCTGGTTGGCTCAGCTGAGTCAGATCCCACCCCTGAGCCAATCGTTTAACCAGTGAGATGTGGGCTACAAGCATTTCTCAGAAGTGGGTGTAACAATGCATTTGCGGGAGGGGGTTGTTGAGGAGGTAGGGCACAGGGGTAGGGACTGTGCTGGAGAGGCAAAATTATCCATGTCTACCGGTCTAACCATACTCTCTCCCAGCCCCACTTCCTTAGTGCTTTATTTATTTTTTTTAAGTGCTCTCAACATCTTTGTTTACCAACACTCCTTTTAATGTGCAAATAAACCCTTTTTCCAAGGAGATAAAACAGAATCTTGTTATAAAAGTTCCCCCAGATTTTTAACCCAGGCTCGCAATAAATTATTTTCTGGTCCAGGAGATAGATCCTCTGGAAGAATTCAGAACGACACCAATCAGGTGCAGGAAATGCAGAGTGAGATAATGGAGCCAGACAGGTCCGTATTTGTCTTATTTTATTTTATGTTTTTATTTATTTATTTAATTTTTAGTAATCTCCACACCCCATGTGAGGCTCAAATCAACCCCGAGATCAAGAATTGCATGCTGTTCCAACTGAGCCAGCCAGGCGTCCCAACATTTGATTCTTGCCTCAATAGCTACATGACCTTAGACAGGTAACAGCTGTAACAGCTTGGCTGGTCCCAGATGCGTGAGCAGTAAATGTTCACGGTTGAATGGGCACAGAGTTTTGCTGGCTGCGTTTTCAGAGCAATATTGCAGCTACAGATAACTAACTTAGTAGGATTGCACTTCCTGGCCCATGTGCTTGGTCGGAGCCATAGTTCTGGTGGTGAATTGGGAGTAAAAGTTATAGTGGCATTTCTGGGCTAGAGCATTTAATTGCTGATATGAGACCCTTTAGAACTCTCTTCCCCCCTTGACAGCAACCAGAAACTTTTGAAATGTTGTCTACTCCATCAACAGGGGTCCCCTAGAGACTAAGATGAGCGGACACACATCACTGAATTGTTTTAAGCCACTGAGTTTTGGAGTTGTTAGTGATTGTGGCATAACTTCTCTAAACTAACTGAATGAGGTGAGAAAGTGTATTTGAAGAAATTTGCTAAAGATTGTTAATTGCTTTCTACTTGGTGCTCCTTGAGAGATTGCACTAAATGTTTGAGTTGTATTTCTAATTGTCTTCGGTTACAATTTGCTTGCTCACTCCTTGATTTGTTTGCTGACTCCTTGACTGGCCTAGGTTTAGGGGTGTTAGTGAACTGGGTGCCAGGGGGTGGCTGCCCTTTACCTTCTAAATATCTTGGGATTTTTTCCCAAACAGAAAGGGTTTTCAGATGTTCAGCAATCCAAATGTCCATAGCAAAGTAGGCAAAGTGGAAGTGCCATTCCGCAGCAGTGGAAGTGGGATAAGCAAGAGGGCAAGGAGAAAAGGCTTTGCAAAGCAAGGCCCTAAAATCCCTTGGACTCACAGAACTTTCTGTCCACTCCAAGGATGTATTTGAAATGTGTATAAAAAAGAAAACAGGAGGAAGTCTTTGTGACCTTGGATTAGGTAAAGATTTCTTGGATATGACACCAAACATGCAATTTACAAAAGAAAACACCGTTGGGTTGATCTTCATCAACATTAATAGATCTACTCATTGAAAGATATTGTTAAGAGAATGAGGAAACAAGACCCAAAAGGGGAGAAAATATGTGCAAAGCACATATATGATAAAGGGCTTAGATCCAGAATATGTAAAGAACTCTTGAAACTCATTAAGAAGAAAACAGCCCAGTTAAACACTGGACAAAATATTTGAACAGAGGGGCGCCTGGGTGGCTCATCTGGTTAGGCAACTGCCTTCGGCTCAGGTCATAATCCTGGAGACCCAGGATCGAGCCCCACATCGGACTCCCTGCTTGGCGGGAAGCCTGCTTCTCCCTCTCTCACTCCCCCTACTTGTGTTCCCTCTCTGGCTGTGTTTCTCTCTGTCAAATAAATAAAATCTTTAAAAAATATATTTGAACAGATACTTTACCCAAGATATAGGCAGAAAACAATCACGTGAAAATATGCTAAATGAAATTTGTCATTCCAGAAAAGGCAATTAAAATCACCATGAAGTACCATAACACTCTTAGCATGGCTGTAATCACAGACTCACCATGGATATGGAGCACCTGGAACTACCCTACACTGTTGGTGGGGATGCAAAATGATGCAACTACTCTGAAAACATTTGACACGTCCTTAAAAAGTTAAGTCTCTACCTACTGTATAAGGCCCGGCCATTCCATTTCTAAGAATTTACCCAACAGAACTGAAAACATATACTTATACAAAGATGTGTACAGGAACGTTCATAACAGCTGCCTTTGTAAAAGCCCAAAACTGGAAGCAATCCAAATGTTCATCAAAGGTGAATGGATACATTAATTGTGGTATACCAGTAAGAACATATGAACTGCTGATACCCCAACAACATAGTTATTCTCAAAATAATCATGCTGAATGAAAGTACCCAGGCCAAAATAATTTTTTTTAAGTGTACATAGTTTAGGACTTATTTATATGAATTTCGAGAAATATTAACTACGAGACAGAAAGTAGATTAGTGGTTGCCTGCAGGCAAGATGTGGTGGGGATAGAAAGAGATTGAATTGCAAAAAAGCAGGAGGAAACTTTTAGGAGTGATGGATATGTTCATTATCTTGATTATGATGATAGCTTCACAAGAGCATATTTATGTCAAATTATAAAATTATACAATATAAATACACAGTTTATTGAATATGAATTATACCTCAGTTAGGCTGAAAAAATATATTTATAGGATGCATCAATTATTGACTGAGTAATGATTCAGGAAGGAACTAGCAAATGGCCTATCAACTTGGATTATAAACATTGGGAAATTTTAGTAAGTAGAAGGCTGACAGCCTAAAGATGTCTCTTTAGTCGCCAGCCTGACCTTCAGATCTGGCCCAAATTCAATCCAAAGATAAGCGAAAAGTGGGCGTCCAGAAGATCTATAATATGGAAATCTCTTAATCACATACCTGAAATTGAATAGGATGATCACATGGGCTACCACAGCCCATACAAGCTGAACTGCAAGCTGGATAAACCAAAGTACTTAAGGAAATCATTCAGCACATTTGTCTCTGCTACTGATAAAAATGTTGCTTGGCTACCTGCATGAGATAGAAACGTGAGAAATAACCTGTTTCAAGTTAAGCGCCCATAAGCTTATCACTCTTAAGTTTCCTGACTAAAAATGCAAATATTCACACGCACAATGTATTATCATCTCAAATCCTATAAATAAAAATGAGGAATGTGATTGTGTCTTCTGCAATAGGTTATTAAAAGGCGTGTGGTCGGGGCACCTGGGTGGCTCACTTGGTTAAGCAACTGCCTTCGGCTCAGGTCATGATCCTGGAGACCAGGGATCAAGTCCCACATTGGGCTCCCTGCTCAGCGGGAGGCCTGCTTCTCCCTCTCTCACTCCCCCTGCTGTGTTCCCTCTCTGGCTGTGTTTCTCTCTGTCAAATAAATAAAATAAAATCTTAAAAAAAAAAAAAAAAGAGTCGTGTGGTCTCTCAGAGTCACCCTTCAGTAACAATACAGAAACCTGTGGGGCGCCTGGGTAGCTCAGTTGTTAAGCGTCGGCCTTCAACTCAGGAAATGATCCCAGAGTCCTAGGATTGGGCCCCGCATCAGGCTCCCTGCTCATCAGGAAGCCTGCTTCTCCCTGTCTCACTCCCCCTGCTTGTGTTCCCTCTCTAGCTATATTTCTGTCTGTCAAATTAATAACTAAAATCTTATATATATACATATATATAATCTGCATTGGTAAATTTTTGTGAGAGTTTTGCTTTTTTAATGGAGTTCGGGCATTCCAAATATCATGGACTTATAATTTTGTAAAAACTCATTTTTCTGTTGTAGAAAAACATGGCGACCAAGAATGAAAAGGCTAAAAATCTAATCCTGGCTTCCTACTAACTCAATTCCTTGTCTTCAAAACGAAGATAAAAGAAGTACCTACCTGTTGTATGTTGAACAATGGCCCCCCAAAATATATATCCACGACCTAATCCCCAGAACATGTGAATGTTACCTTATGTAGAAAACAGCCATTGCAGGTGTAATTAAGTTAAAAATCTCTGAATGAGATCATCTTGGATTAGCCAGGTGGGCCCTGAGTCTAATGACAGGTGTTCCCATCAGAGAAAAGCAAGAGAGATTTGAGACAGAGGTGGGAAAGAGAAGACAATGTGGAGATGGAGGCAGAGAGTCGGGGCCTGGAAGGGAATGATGTGGTCCCAGGTAGCCAGCTGGAACAGGCAAGGAATAGAATCCTCCCTAGAGCCAGTGGAGGGAGCAGTCCTGCCAACACCTTGATTTCTGATTCTGGCCTCCAGAACTATGAAAGAATAACTTTTTTTTAAAACCAAGTTTGTGGTAATTTATTCCTGCAGCCTCAGGAAAGCAATGCACTGCCTCACAGAGCACAAAAAATGAAAATAATAGTACTACTAGCATTGTAGGTTTGCTATGAGGATTTAAATGGATTAATATTCCTAAAGCACGTGGAAGAACGTTTGACACCTGGCAGGCACGAGAAAAGAGCTAAATGAATATTTACAAAAAGGAACTCTGATGTCAGTGCACCTGGTTGGTGATGACATTGCTTTTCTGGTCCATGACCAGTGGACTGGACACCATGATACTAGTGCCTCTTCTTAGATTACAATTGAAAAATGAGGGACGCCTGGGTGGCTCAGTTGGTTAAGTGACTGCCTTCGGCTCAGGTCATGATCCCAAAGACCCGGATCGAGTCCCACATCGGGCTTCCCGCTCCGCAGGAAGCCTGCTTCTCCCTCTCTCACTCCCCCTGCTTGTGTTCCCTCTCTGGCTGTGTTTCTCTCTGTCAAATAAATAAAATCTTAAAAAAAAAAAAAAAAAAAAAAAAGAATCCCGATGGTATAAAGGACAAGAATAATGGATTCTGCAGAGGTTCTTTTTTGTTTGTTTTTTAAGATTTATTTATTTATTTGACAGAGAGAAACACAGCCAGAAAGGGGGAGCGAGAGAGAGGGAGAAGCAGGCCTCCTGCTGAGCAGGGAGCCCAATGTGAGGCTGGCTCTGGGGAGTCTGGGATCATGACCTGAGCTGAAGGCAAACCGCTTCACCAACTGAGCCACCCAGGCGCCCGCAGAGGTTCTTTTAAACCCGAATGCTCCATAAAAGGAACTCTTCAATTCTCAGTGTATTTGGGTCCTTCTCTATTAGTTGTCTCTACAACCCCTTAGTCCCTAAACGCAATGTAGAAAGGAACGCAGAGGCTACACGAGAAAACTACTTTTATTGGCCTGGGTGGAGATCCTAAAACGCCCCGAATGCGGAAGAGGGAAGAATTCTCCAGAGGATTGCCAACACCCGTGCCACCTGCAGAAACTACGATTCCCAGAAGGCCTTGGGGGGTGGACCGCTGAAGGGGGCGGAGTCTAAAAGAAGGTCGTTGGCCGGTTCCATTGTCCAGAGTTGCAGGGGTCGCCTGGGCGGAGTTGAGAGGAAAACCGCCTCCCTATTGGCTGTGAATAAGTGTCCAGCGCGCGGGTGGTCGGGTCGCGGGGATCCGGGACGCGGGGGCGGGAGCTCAAATCTCCCGGGTCTGGAGCTTAAATTTCCCGGGCGGGGAGCGCGGGGCCTGCCGGGAAGGCCCCAGGTCGGTTGCGCACCCGGCAGCGGCTGCGGCGGCGGCCGCTGTGGCGGGCCGGCTTCGCCATGCAGAGCACAGACCTGGGCAACAAGGAGAGCGGCAAGCTGTGGCACCGCAAGCCCTCCCCGGCCGCTCGGGACGGGTAAAGGCGGCGGGCTGCGGAGGGGCCTGGAGGCCGGCGAGGGACGGTCTGCGGAGGCGCGGAGGCGCTGTTGGGGAGGGTCTTGGGGAGAAGTGCAAGGGACTGGGTGGAGGTTCGGGCTCTGCCTCTGACCCTGGCTCAGACGACCTCTTGAAAGGCAGGTAGCCTGAGTCCTACTGTGCCCCGCACGCCGAGGTCGTCGGAGACCCCTTCCTGGTCCTGCGGCGGGGTCGGCGAGGTGCGCGAGAGAATTTGTACCAGGGTTCTGCCTGCCTGAATTATCGTAGTAGCTCTGTAGCATTCCCGGCGCACAGTAGATGCTCAGTAAATATTTGTTAGTGATTGCAGCCGGAAAAGAACTCAGGCAGAACGATGCAGGGAAAGGGGAACAGGGCACGTCTACCCCTTCCAAATGCTGCAATTTATCCATCCTAAGCCATCGTTTATATTCAGACAAGCATGCACCCATCAACTGTTGAGTACCTAGTCTGTGCCAGGCTTCTAAGCTCTGGGGGAACAGCCGTTGAGCAAAACAAACTTCTGGTTTTATAGAGTTTACACGTTAGCGTGTATGGCAGTGACGACGGGGGTTACATTCTACAGTGCAAGGTGGCCTTCTAGTAAGGCCAGCGCTGTTGCTGCTGGTGGTGGTTGTGTTTTTAAGTAAAGTTCTTTTTTTTTTTTTTTTAGGACAGTTTTAGGTTCACAGCCAGATTGAGAGGGACAGAGATTTCCTATATACCCCTGCACTCACATAAGCTTAGCCTCCCCATTATCAGTATCCCCCATCAGAGAGATGGTTTTATTTATTTATTTTAAAATATTTATTTGACAGAGAAACACAGCTAGAGAGGGAACACAGCAAGGGGAGTGAAAGAGGGAGAGGCAGGCCTCCCTCCGAGCGGGAGCCCCATATGTGACTCCATCCTGGAACTCCGGTATCATGACCTGAGCCAAAGGCAGATGCTTAAGGACTGAGCCACCCAGGTGCCCCAGAGAGGTGGTTTTATTACAGTTGATGAGTCTGCATTGAGACAGCATTATCGCCCAAAGTCCACAGTTTATGCTAGGATTCACTTTGGGGTTGTATGTTTTTTGGGTTTGGGCAAATGCACAATAATGTGTATATACCATTATACTATCATACAGAGTATTTTCAGTGCCCTAAAAGTCCTCTGTGCTCTGCCTGTTTTTCCCTCCCTCCCCAGCTCTTTTCATTGTGGTCCCAAATACCTGACCCATTAGAGTCTTAGCCACTCAAGATTTTAATGGAAACCTTTGCCCAAATCGTGGCATCTTGGTTCCAGTTGCTGCACACAGATTGATTCCACTGCTTTTAACATCCTAAGATTTCATGGCCTTTGCTGCTTGAATTCATGTTTCTATTCTTAGTAATTTTTCTGTTGATCCTTTGGTTCCTTCTCCACAAATCAACAGACTTCAAGTGCCAACTATGCTTGCTCGAACCCCCGTGCTGGACCTTGTAATAACAGCTCGTTTGATTTCCAGTTGCTCTCAGCTCTCTAGTAATGCTGCTGTCCCATCAACTCTGTTGAGTAAAAATCTTTGTTTAGGGATTCTTCAGTAGGGATTTTCATTTCCAAACTTAAAGTTTATGTAAATACTACCCCTACTTCTGATGTTCTCTAAATGTTCTAAAAATTATTGCCAAGCCACAGCAATTCTGTTTCTTGCTGTTATAAAATATCTGGATATACATGCAAGATTCAAAAAAGGAAAGAAACAAGTTTTATGCAAGTGTTATTTGATTCCACTAAACCGTAGCTTTCTTTTTTGTTCATCAGAACCCATTGTTGTTATGGTGGAGAGAGAGGCAAGGGGCAGAGACTGAGGAGTCAGATGGACGTTAGTTGAAGTAAATGTCCACTTACCAATTCTGTGATCTTGGGCAAATTAATCACTAAGACTGTAGTGAAGATAATCGTGCTTACCAGACAGGGTTGTCTTAGGGCATTATGAAGACTGTAAGATAGTGTCTCATGAATCTTGGTGTTCAGTAAATATTTGACTTTTTAATTATGTTGAAGGACTGAAGAGCTGTCAGGCAACCTGTGAGCCATTTAAAGGCAGTTCTAAAATAAATGTTGGTATATGTGCGTTATGTAAAATCAGAGGGGCAGGATGTTGCTATTAATTGTGATTATTACCAATGGTAGAGTTATAATCAGTTTTATTTATTAGTGTTTTTCTGTACTTCTCTTATTTTGAACAATGATCATATAATTTTGTAATCCAAACATAGTAAACGTTATAGAAAGAAGAGGGAAAAGTGGTTCACCCTGTCTGATTTTAATTGCCTGGGAACATTGATATTATTACTCATTTCACTGTATTTATTCGCCCCCTTCTCCCTTTTGGGGATGTCAAAGGAAAACCAGAGCTTGACAGTAGTGAAAGTGGTAAAAATGGATTTTATTCCTCTGTTGCAGTAGAGGAAAGGAGACCTCAGTGTAGAATTGGGCTCCGCTCTGACTGCAGCCTGGGCCAGGGGGGATTATCTGCCAAGGAGCAGGGTGGGAGGCAGGAGATGGAAAATCACTAAGAGGAAACATCTAGGATAAGGAAGTTCTGGGTAAGTCAACCTCAAGAGATTCTTATAGAAGACAGGCCAAGGTGATTAGATGTCAGCGGGGAGACGGTGGAGAATGAGAAACTGATCAGTTATCACGGATGATTAGGGGTTCTAATTAAACGGACTGAGCAGGATTCATGCTTAAACTAAATTTTACAAGGAAGCACACAGATGGAGATATGCCCCTGAGAAGGTTCAGGAGCCAGAGTAAAGCTTGATCAAACAAAGAATCTTTGTCAGGGACTTAATATATGTAAGTATCATAAGAATTTTCCTCTTTCACCCAATGAAAAGTTTTGCATTTAAATTGAAGAAAATGTTTAATACATTTGATTTAGTTTAGTATTTTTTTAATGAAATGATAGTGAGGAAGACAAATGTTTCTTTTTTTTTTTTTTTAAGATTTTATTTATTTGACAGAGAGAAACACAGTGAGAGAGGGAACACAAGCAGAGGGAGTGAGAGAGGGAGAAGCAGGCTTCCTGCCCAGCAGGAAGCCCGATATGGGGCTCGATCCCGGGTCTCCGGGATCACGACCTGAGCCGAAGGCAGTCGCTCAACCAACTGAGCCACCCAGGCGCCACCAAGACAAATGTTCTAAAATTTGTTCAGAAACTCACAAAAAGTCAATTAAGATAAAAATGTTCATGATGAGAAAACTATTATTGCAACAAGGGGATTATTCTTATCTTTGTGACCTGAATAGGCACACATAAGTTATTTTAAGAAGTTACTCTGTGCTTTTTTTTTTTAAGATTTTATTTATTTTGTTGACAGAGAGATCACAAATAGGCAGAGAGGCAGGCAAAGAAAGGGGGCAGCAGGCTCCCCGTTGAGCAGAGAGCCAAATGTGGGACTCGATCCCAGGACCCTGAGATCATGACCCGAGCCAGAGGTGGCAGCTTAACCTGAGCCACCCAGGCGCCCTGTGCTATAAGTTTTATAACAGGTTTCTTTTCAACACATACATGGTACATGATCTCAAAAATAGTAACTTGAGACCAATAGAGCTGAAAATCAAACGCATGTACACTCAATTCACTTTGGAATACTTTATATTACAAAATTTCGTTAAGATATCTTAAAATTAAGATATTGAATTGAAATTTTTCTTATAGGTGGTGACTTGTGGTTTACATAAAACTACTTTTCACTGATTACATCACTGTTTGTAGCATGTTGTTTCATGTAACAATTTGACTGACTCAAAAATACATTCTCTTTTATCTTGTTATTGTCTATTAATCAAAGTTTATGAATCTTTTCATATGTTGTTCCTTTTTTTTAAATATCTGTCTTCACCACTAAACTGCAAGCTCGCTGAGGGCAGGGCCCGTGTGCATCAGTTACTTTTAGGTTCCAGCCTCTTCAGAGTCTGACACACAGTGAGTTTTCGGGTATTTGATCAATCTATATGCACAGTAGCCACTTTGATAATAAGTTTATCAACGCTTCTAGAAATCACTAGGATGGCTTCTAGGAGAGTAGCAGGAAAGGGAAGAACGGGTAGGCAGGAAACTTCAAAATTAGTGAAGTTACTGTAAAAGCTGTGTTTTTCATGAGAAATGCTTGACCTAGAATTAAATATGTTGTTTGTTGTTTGCTTCTGACAGGATTATCGTGAACATCATTCACAGCACTTCTGACTACCTTCCCAAAGTCTTGCGATTTTTGAATGTGGCTTTTGACAGCTCAGGTGACTGTTTGATTGCTGGGGACCATCAAGGAAATATCTATGTTTTTGACTTGTATGCAAACAGGTGAGCAGACACCTTCAGTATCGATCGTATTTAACAAGTCATTTGCTGCCAGTTTTAGTACCTCCTATTAATTATTCAGCAAGATTCATCAAGTTCTTATTATTTCAGGTACCTTGTAAAATACTTATAAATGCAGATGGAAGAAAGTGGGAAAACATAGAAAATATGGTTAGATTTTTTTTTTAGAGAATTCACGTTCCAGTTTGCACAATATCTCTGGTAGCTTATTACTTAAATTTAAACATTTACTGTTGCTCACGTATCAGCGTCTGGTACTTTATCAGGCAATTTAGAAAGAGCATAATGTCCTTTGTACATTATTGTCTCTGTTTACACATCTAGCAGTTTTAAAGAATTGATCCTCACTCGTCTGCCTCCTCTTCCTTTGCTCAACAGTTTTGTACAGAAGCAGTTAGGTGGGATTGATGGAGGGAGTCATCCCTGCAGTGGGGGTAGGTGGGAGGGAGAACCATGTCCACCTGGCCAGAGTCAGAAGGGGTCTGTGTGGGGGATGGGACAACCAGAGGCTTTGATCAAGTGAATAAATATATTGAGGATAATGGGGGCCAGGTATCTAACAATTGGAAAGGGGAGTTACTAATACAGAAAGGCAGAAAACGAGAACAGAGCCTGGGGTATTGGATTGGAATTGGATATATCTGTGTGCATGGCCGATTTTGAATATATTGACATAGAAACAAATAGAAGTGTGTGTGAGTGAATGCATTATAGGAACATATGTTCCCTAGCTTTGTCCACTTACAGGATGTGGGAACAACACTGCCCCAGTAGCAGTGAATACGCCCAGTGCCCGGTTCTGTTCTAAATGCCATGTTCCACCAAAGGTAATCAGAGATCCTTGCAGAAATGGCCAGTTTCAGGATGGAGGCAGGTGAGCCTGGAACATTTTGTAGCCAGAAAGGAGGAATTATTTAAAGAAAGAGTTTCCAAAGGACATAAATTCAGCTTAGAAGTGCTCCTTCTTGCCATGTGGGAGACACTTGGGAGTATCAACATAAATAATGATAGTAAAGGATCATAACACATTGAGTAAAATAGAAATCTAGAACTTCATGCTGTCATCAAACAGCAATTTAATAAGAAGAGATACTCACACAGTCACAAAGCAGCTCCCTACAAAATACGTACTAATTATAGAAGGGAAGAGATTAATTTTGCAGTGAAGAAGTCAAGCAAACACTACCTTATCAAATGATTTAATCAAATGATTACACGAGTAGTGGGACAAATCCAAATCCGTGTGCCACCTGACATCAGTGGAAACATCAGAGTGTCCCTTCTGTGGTGTTCCTACCAGGGACATGGCACCTGGATCCAGTCAGTGGAATCATCAGACAGACAAAGCTGAATTAAGGGATTGTATAACAAGATGGCCCGTAATCTTCCCAAGGATCAAGGTCATGAACATTGTAGAAGAACCAGAAGAATTATTCCAGTCTGAGGAAGACCAGAGCCATGACAAGTAAAGGCGTGAATCTGGACTGATCCTTTGCTGTCAAGGCCATTCTTGGGGACAAGTGGCAAAATGGAATGGGGTCTGAGGATTAGGTGGTAGTGATATATAAATGGAATTTTCTGATTTTGGTAGTCGTGATTATATGGGAGAATTTTCTTGTTTGTGGGAATTGTGAAATCTTGGTAACTTATGCTCAAATAGTTCAGGGTAAGAAGAGGTCATGTATAATTAATTTCTCTGTGATTTACTAGATATCTGTTAATCATTGTTTCTGCTCTTTACCAGAAAAGTAATGGTCACAGTTCTCCCACCCTTAACTCTTGCCTAACACACCCTACCAGTTCTCAATCTTAAATCCATAGAACTGTCTCTTTTCTGTTCCTACTGCTAAAGAAAACAAAAATTACTGTTGAGGGACTCCATTACAGAATAATGGACTTCAACATTAATGATGCTTTCCCTTCATTTGCTCATCAGTAGTTATTACTTCTCCCAGTCTCCTCCAGCTTCCTTGTCTTTGCCCACTTCCTTGTCTCTTTGGGCATGACCCTACTCTTGCTCAACTCCCTGGCCTCCTAACTTATGAGAAGATAGACATTTTCCAGCTTCCCTTCCTCTTCCCCAACGCAGCCTCAGCTGTATGGCCGTCCCTGTGGTCGGTTTATTCATAAAAGTAAGTGATCCTAATTCCTTCCAGTGCTAATCTCGATCTGTAGCTACTCCTGGGACTTGGCACCATGAGTGTTCCTCTCTTTTATTTTGTCCACTGTCCCTTTTCTCTCTATAATCACAGCCGAACAGCTCTATATGTCAGAGTTGAGACTTGAAATCAGACTTGAAATAACGACCACCGTGCTGGGGTCCCTCGGAAATCTTCCTTGCCTGATCGACTCGTCTCTTTTCAGTTCTCACCTTACTACATACTCGTCTTTACCTCCTCCCTGGAATTTTTTTCTTTTGCTTCAAGGTGCAGCTCTTCTCTGATTTTTCTACTTCTCTGATCATTTTCTCCCCCTCGTTTTGCTGACTCTGCAGCTAGTGCCTACCTCTTTATCGTGCTGCCCAGGCCTGTGTCCTGGGCCTGCTCCCTTCCATGTTCTCATTCATAATCTCATCAGCACGAAGCCTAAGGCTTCAGCTGCGGTGCAGAGACTTAACCCAGATCTACTTCTAGTACATGCTGGATATCTTCTAGATTGGGCTGTCCAGTGTAGTAGCCACTAGCCGCACTGAGCTCCAGAGCCCGTGAAAGCCAGCCAGTCCGAACTGAGACCTGCTGTTGGTGTAAAATACACACTGGGTTTGGAAGACTTAGTCTGAGAAAAAAGAATGCAAAACCTCTCATTTATAATTTTTTTTTTTTTTTTATTGTTACTAAATTTTTTTTTTTCCAGTGTTTCAAGATTCATTCCCCATTCCCCACACCCAGTGCTCCCCGCTTTAGGTGTCCCCAGTACCCACCACCAGGCTCTCCCATCCCTCCACCCCCCTCCCTCCAAGTCCCTCAGTTTGTTTCTGTGTTCAAAGTCTCTGTTGTTTCGTTTCCCTC
>PITA01021805.1:0-31826 GCA_004023965.1 Spilogale gracilis | reverse complement strand
TTAGGCGTGTGTGTGTGTGTGTGTGTGTGTGTGTGTGTGTGTGTGTGTGTGTGTTTGTGTAGATTGTCTGCATGAAGATAAGTAATTTAATTTTTGTAATAAAATGTCATGATTTTCTTCTTTTTGTTATTCTCCAAAGTATGCTGGGAATGTATATATGCCCTATATGATTTTCACTTATTTTTTTTAAAGATTTTATTTATTTATTTGACAGAGAGAGAGATCACAAGTAGACAGAGAGGCAGGCAGAGAGAGAGGAGGAAGCAGGCTCCCCGCTGAGCAGAGAGCCCTATGCGGGCCTCGATCCCAGGACCCTGAGATCATGACCTGAGCCGAAGGCAGAGGCTTAACCCACTGAGCTACCCAGGTGCCCTGATTTTCACTTGTTAAAAAAAAAAAAAGTTTCTTATGGCCTCAGTTTCTTCCTGTATCAGACACTAGGATATGTAAGTGAGGCTCTTTGCTAACAGTGGCAAGGTGGACAAGAAACCCTGTTTGGTTCAGAAAAATATTTAGGTCATGAAAAATGGACAAGATATCTATACTTGTATATGTATGACTATATGCTAGCTACTTTATGCTACTATATGTATTTTATAGGGACTGCAATAAGTTTGGTCATACATATAAAAGTGAGTGTAAATGGTGAGGGAAAAAAAAAAAGAAGAGCATTGGCCAATATAAGATGGCAGAACATATGTTAAGAAAACTATAGCCTGAAGGAAATTTTTTGTGTCTGTCTTATAACCACCAACTATGAGTAGAAACCATTATCATTGAGCAATAAAAATGATTAAAGTAAGAACAAATAGTATACAATATTGAAACAAGGGAAAGAATAATGAATCTCCTCTACTAGACCTACTTCTAATTTTTCTTTCTAGTATTTCCTTTTTTACCCAGTGAAGATCAATTGCAAGGATATTTAGTCCATGGGGATTGTTGTCATTATTTTGTAGGTAAGCATGTGATATAATTATAGTTATAATATTCCTAAATATGTCTCAATAATTATTTAGTTTTTTCCATTCATTGTGTGTGTGTGTGTGTGTGTGTGTGTGTGTGTGTGTGTGTGTGTGTGTTAGAGAGGGGGAGAGAAGTGGATGTGTTAGGGGAAAGGGGAGAAAGAAGTGGGGCTTGTTGACTGTTATGTTCCAGAAACAGCATTTCACAAACATTATTTCATTTAGTCTCATGGAATCTACAATTCCAAAGTTTCAGTTGAACAAATGAGTTTCGAATGGGTTAAGCAAGTTATTCAAAGATACTTGGCTTGTACCTGTCAAGTCCATTCAAGTGTTTTGGCTTCTCTGTATGTATTGCACTTCATTAAAGCTGAGTTTGTTAAACTACGTAACAATAAATTCTTTCTGTGGAACACAGGATTTAAAGCTCAAGTAGTTTAAAAATAGATTTATTTCTATAAATATATGTTTTCTGCTCAAATAAATGTTTTCTACTAAGATAAACAGTTTTATGAATAATATCATAATGAGTATTTTGTTACTTAGGAATAAGATTTAAAAATCTCAAAAATACTGATTACTAAAGTTATTATAATGTGGTGAGAGAATCTTCTAATTGTAGCTGCTGAAGAAGCTATTGTTCTCATAGCTGATCACAACTACCATAATTTTACTGTTCACAAATAATTCTCCCTATGTTATTGTCTGACCAGGGACCACAGATTTCTTTGTCTTGTCTTTCTCTTGATTTATATATGAGTTAATTTTTCCCCAATTCTTCAATAAGTTCTGGAAGCTGAATTTCATTCTCATATGCGCAAAGGTAAATTGCAGTAATATGCTACATGTCAGTTTCTTCAAATGAATTCTAATAGTTTCCTGATGAAAGTTCATAAAAATCTCTTTTGATATTACACTGATATTCTTTTCATTATGCATTGTCACTAAATGATGATAAGATAATTCTTGGTCTCAACTAAAGACCTGACTTTTCCTAAAAAAAGAACCCATGAAACTGATTGCCAATCAAAAATTAGGTTATTAAGACTATTCTCAGAAATAAAGGACTGTATAAGGAATAAAAGTCAAAACTTTTTAATTCAGTATCTACTTATTTTTGTGTCTGCTTAATATTCTTTAAAACAGACAGGAATAGTTAAGAGAGATGTAAAATTGTGTGTAAAATATAGCTAATTTAAAATATAATTTAATATATTTTACATAATTTGATGAGAATATATTTCTAAGAAATCTAAAACATACACAATTTTTGCTACTTATATCTTTTTCTATATTAATGATTTAAATATTGTTAAAGTATATGTGTATACATATATATTAAATAATATATTTAGTTATATATATAAATTATATTATCATAATATGATTTTCATTCTTTTCTATATTTCTAAGAATGTCATTTATCATTTAAAATATGTTATTTAAGAACTCATTAAAACATATATATTTGACTCAGGACTAATATATGTAAATCACATGTGAGATAGCTAGATTAGGCTGTATTTGGGAAAGACTGTCTTCCTTTTATTTAATGCCTAGAAAACAGGTAACTTTTACTTAACTACTCAATTGTCTGTTTAATTGAAGTGTTTTGACATACAATATTATATGAATTTCAAGTGAACCACACAGTGATTCAACATTTATAGGCATTCTGCAGTGATCACTAGGATAAATCTAGATTTAAATAGCCCCTCATAACTGTAAGCCATAACTATATAAAAGAAAGTATTTGTGAAGAGTCTTGGAGATGGCAAGTTCTCTGGAAGAGAGGGAAAAAAAACAACACTAATCTGAATGTTGTATTGAAAATATCCAGCTGGCCCAGTTGAGTGAATATTCAAGCACCTAGAGAAAAACTGTCCCACTTGTCCACATTACACTGGCTGATGAAAGTCCAAGATACACTAGCTTCATTATTGCTCATTTTTTCCAACCATGTTTTGTACAGTGATGGCTGTCTCTATTCAAGCAATCTGATTGAGACTCAGAACTAAGAGGACCTTCACCATCCTCAGCAGAGAGGTCTCTGACTGAAAGATCATCATTAGCATTGAGTTCTCTAGAAACGAAAATCACACTAAAGATCATAGTTTGTCAATTCTCCAATATACATGTATAAGAAGTCCCAACTGTATGGCTGCTGAGGTATTCTATGCTTTCTGATTTGGGCGAGTCAAGAAAGATTAGAACTACTTTAGGCAAACTATGAAGAATAAAACCCTGTGGAGGGAAGTCCTCTTGAGCTTGTAAAAAGTCAAATAATAACAGTTCTTGGGCAGATATAAAAAGAAAATGCTGGAATTAACAGATAAAAATAGAAAGCAATTGTAAAAATCATTTTTATATTAAAATTAAAAGAAAGGAAAATGAGAATGGGCATCTTGAAAACACAATTAAAGATGTTAAAATTTTGTTGTAGGAATTATATGACAGCATAGAACAATACACAAGAATGGAACACATTGAAATCATGACGGAAAAGAAAGGGATATATAATACAATACATTTCGGATAGCTAATAGGTAAGTGTTGTGCAGCAGATCTCTGGAACTTACTCATCTTGAAGAGTTGACCTGCTAAACAGCGACTTCTGTTTCCCCTGCCCCCCACACCTGGCAATAGTCATTCTACTCTCTGTTTTTATGGGTTTGACGATATTAGATTCCTCAGAGAGGTGGAATCATGCAGTATTTGTCTTTCTGCAACTGGCTTATTTCACTTAGCATGATATCCTCCAAGTTCAACCACGTTATTGCCTGAAAATAAACTGGATAATTTATTAGATCAAATACTTATAATCCATAGAAATGACTGCATATTTTTTGGAAAGGGAGTGGTAGAGAGGAGCAAAAGAGAAGGGGATCAAGGGAGAGAGAGAAAGAGGGAGAATGAGAAGGAAGGAAGGGTGGAAGGAAGGAAAGAAAGAAAGAAGAATGCAAATAGCATTATGGAATGCATATTGTCTTATTTGGCAAGGTGCTTATATTACAGAGAATTCATAAGAGCCAAGCTGAATTTCTTTTCCCAGTTGGAACAAAAAAGATTCTTATGTCAATTTGAAATTGAAAATCTCTTTCAATTCTTCAAACAGTTGGTAACCTGAATGTTTGTTATTTGAATAAAAAGTAGGATGATTTCCAAGGAGGAATTGAGATTTTAAAATTCAGGTCTCTCAAATGGGAATAGGAGAGCAGTTTTCTGTTTGTGAAAAGCATTGCCTGCTGTTTTCATTAAACAGTAACTGTGCTGTTTTTGAACCTTTACCCCATAAAAATAGAAAGAAAAAAAAAAAAGATTAAAGGAATTCAAGTCAAACAGTTGGAGTTTTTGGTATAGCTGTCATATTTTACCAAAATGTCAAGTACTTAAATGCAGATGGTTTATGTTCACTGCTATTTTAAGAGCGACATTCCTTGGATTGAAACTGGTATTGATGAAAGTGATACACATTACCACCTCCTCAGGAGCTGGAAGAACTCACCCATAGGAGAAGTGCAAAAGCAATGAAAGCACTGGCTCTAAGCCAGAGAGGATGCTGTCTGGCAATCTATAAGCTCTTTGCTTCCTTAGCTGTGCACCAGAACTACTTAATAAAGAGCATATAAGAAAACAGATTATGTTATATCTCAATAAACAGCAAAAGCAAGCAATTCGACAAGCATTTACATTTAAGGTGTGTTTATTGCTATATTTGCCATGAAATTGGTAAGCATTCTACCTAATCACAAATGTACTATTTATTTTTTCAGTTCATTTAAATGTTCTGTTTAACTTTTATAAATTATGAAATGATAATAAGGTAGTTAGCAGGAGTTGACCACAAAATATTAAGTGAGATCCTAAACTGCAAACATGGTTTTGTGTTTGTTAACAAATTACTAACAAAATCCAATGTTGCATTTTATAGTACTTAAATGATGGCAACACATTCTAATCTAGAGATCTGAATAAAATATGTGGAATCAAACACTTTGTTTTTTTGCATTTTTAAGAAAAGATTTATTTATTTAGTTGAGAGAGAGAGATCTCATGCACACAGAGGAAGAGAGAGGAGGGAAAGCAGACTCCTCACTGAGCAGGAAGCAAGATGCAGGGTTTAATCCCAGGACTCTGGGATCATGACCTGAGCTAAAGGCAGATGCTTCCCTGACTGAGCCATCCAGGTGCCCTAAATACTTCGTTAAAAGTAAAGAAATTATTTTTTTCTTCCTTCCTTCCTCTCTTTCTCTCTCTTTTTTTTCTTCATTCTTTTTTTTTTTTAAGAATTTTATTTATTTGACAGAGACAAACACAGCCAGAGAGGGAATACAATCAAAGGGAGTGAGAGAGGGAGAAGCAGGCTTTCAGAGGAGCAGGGAACTGGATGCTGGGCTAGATCCTGGATGTCGCGGCCTGCGCAACAACACAGACAGGAACGAGACGGTAAGGAGATGCTGAAATGGAGACGAAGAACAGCAGAGATGGGAACAGGAGGGACAAAGTTGATGGTATCCAAGCAATGCTGTTTTTTTTTTTTTTTTTTTTAGCAGTGCCAATTTTATTCAGGGCTACAAGTCATTATATACTGAGCAGTGCACAATCCCCATATCTTTTTCCCAATTACCAGTAACAGACCCAATGAGGACGATTCTCTTTGTTCCTACCAAAATACCATCATTAAAGATCAAAGGAGGCACAGCCCATGCCCATAAATGTGATTAGTGCTCTTTAGGGAATACAGCACATGCCTACATATCTATGTCTATATCAGAACAGGATTAACTGGTCTTTGTCTCGCAAAAGCACAGACCTAGATAGGTGGGTACCAGGAGTTCCGCTCAACTACTAACTCTAGCCTAGCCCTGGTGGGAACACTCAGTCTGGTGAGTTTAGGAGCTCTTACTCAACTGTTCACACCAGCCCGGCTCTGGGTTCCCCACATCTGGGACTCTGAGTTCATGACCTGAGCTGAAGGAAGATGCTTAATGACTGAGCTACCCAGGTGCCCCCAAGAAATTGTTTTCTGGTTGATGTTAAAAGGCAGAGTATATAAAAGGAGAGATGTGAAGCCCAAGCATCTGGTTACCATCCTGAGGCTCTTGTGGGCATACATGGTTATAATAGCAATATGCAGATGGTTATTCACTGATTTTCTCCAAAATGTGCATGGAAATCCCACATCAATGCTCACAGTGCTTTCTTGATCCCTGAGGGACATGTACAGAGCGGTAAAAAAAAAAAAAAATGAATCACCTGACTTGCACTTTTTCATCTCAGGTCCAACAAGGTGACCCCCTGTCTTCTGGTATCAGCTCTCATGCTATAAATAAGTGTCCTCTTTGCAGTGGATTTAGTGTCACATTCTTTTGCATATTTGTACTTTTTGTGGGTTGTTTCATTGTTTAAAATGACCCAAGTAGGGACACCTGGGTGGCTCAGTTGGTTAGGCAATGCCTTCAGGTCAGGTCATGATTCCGGATTCCTGGGATCAAGTCCCACATGGGCTTCCAGCTTCTCGGGGAGTCTGCTTCTCCCTCTGACCTTCTCCCCCTCTCATGCTCACACTCTCTCTCACTATCTCTCAAATAAATAAATAAAATATTTTAATAAATGACCCCAAGTGTAGAACTGAAGTGCTCTCTAATGTTCCTAAACACGAGATGCAAGTGATGTACCTTATGGAGAAAATATATACCCTTCACTTGTTGGACAAGTTTTGGTAAGGCATGCATTCTAGTTCTGTGGGCCATGAGTTCAACGTTGATGAATCAACAGTATATATTAAATAAGATATCTTTAAAGAGAAACACATATAAAACAAGGTAATGTATTAAATGTTTGCCTAAAATGTTCTGACTGAGGTCAGAAACTTAACTTTTTATTTCCCCTAGGAGCAATGACAGTACTCAACAATTCATTGCTTGCATTGACATTCTACTGTAAATAACAAGAACTCACAGTATATATAAAACATCTAATATACTATGTAATATATAGTAATGCTATCAAATACATTATCAACTTTATATAAGTGTCTGTTCATTGAAATGGTTCATTTTATTTTATGCATCAACTTGACTGAGCCATGAGGAGATAGGATGCTTGAACAAACACTATCCTGGGTGTGTCTGTGAAGAAGTTTCTGGATGAGAGTAACATTTGAATTGGAAGACTGAATAAAGCAGATTTCCCTGTTCATTGTGAGTGGGTCTCATCCAAACAATTGAGGACCTAATAGGACAAAAATCCTGAGTGAGAGGAACTCCTCCTACTTGACTGCTATGAGCAATGCATTGGTCTTTTTCAGCCTTCAGATTCCAACTGCAACATTGACTCTTCATGGGGCTTAGGTCTACCTTAAGCTTTTAGACTGAAGCATAGCATCAGCTTTCCTTCATATCAGGCCTTTGGACTCAGACTGAAGCTACAGATTGGCTCTTCTGTGTCTCTAGTTTGCAGACCGCAGATCTTGGGACTCATAATTGTATGAGTCAGTTCCTTATAATAAAACTCTACATCTGTCTTATCTGTGTATCCATCCATCTATCAGTCTATCCTATTGACTCTATTTCTCAGGAAAATCCTGACTAATACACTATTGATGTGTGTGTCTGTGTATAAATACATTTGCTGTACATGGGACATGGGAGTCTGTTTTATTATTGTTATCATGTGTCCTCCTTCCCATAAAACCATAGTGAAATGATGCCAAAGTAGCATATATTGCAATGAAATCATAATGATAATAACAGAATGGAAGTAAACCAGAGATTGTGAATAATTTATGGATGACTTTACACAAATTGAATTTTATTGACAGATAAATTAAAGGACACAAGTTCTAGTCCACTGCACTGACAAGACAATGATGTAGCTTTTCCTCTCAGAAGAGACCCATAAATGTCTTTGTCTTTATGCCAACTAGCTATTAAAAAACAGTTAAAAAACTGGTATTTATCTAAATGAAGGGGATGGTTGATGGACAGAGAGGGGTTCTTAGATCCCACATCTGAAAAGCAATAATCTAGGGAGGCAGAGCCTATCTCAAAGCTCTTAATAAAAAGGGAGAACAACAGAAAAGCAGAGATAACGTGTACCAGTATACTCAGTGAATCAACTTAATAGTTAATTCATACATATGAGTGGACAGCAAGGAGTATCAAATATATAATGAAATCAAACAACACCAAAGAGAAAGATCATGATGGGCACACTGATCAGTGGACTCTAGATGAAACAGCAAAAAAATCAGGAAGCAACAAAAATGTTTAAAAGTGATTTTGAGACAATAGTGACAATGTTGATAAAGATAATGATGATGCAGAAAGCCAGCTAGTAAGAGAAATCTGAAAAGATATGGTATCATTTAAAAAGAACAAAAAATAATGCTAGGCAATAGGAACCATCAGAAAGAAAGAATGAGTTACTAAAAATGAAAACTGAAAATAGTTGTTAATTTTTTTAAAAAAAATGTATAGAGGAGCTGAATAGGAAAATACATGAAAACAGCCCCTGCCAAAGGTAGAAATAAAGGAGAAATATGGAATGTAAGAAAGAAAAGTTAACATACATGAAAGCACAGACCATTAGATACAAAATTCCTATAATGCATATACTAGGAAGAGAAATCAGGGAAAAAATAATCAAATAGATAACACAAACTCCAGGGTCATTAATGTCAGAAAACTATAATGAACAGGTATTTACAAATAAGTGAGATTGATGTTGGCATCATGTTTTTTATGTTTTGTTTTGTTTTGTTTAGTTTTGGCAGCACTAGATTTTAAATTGGCTTTTTGGTGGGTAATTATTTTAAAACTGGGATTCTGTAGCCAGGGGGGAGAAATAATCAAGTATAAGGCTAATTAAATAAGTTTGTAAAATGGACAAAAATAGTAAAGAATTACTTAAGTATATGGTGTCCAACTTGTTTATCTTACAACTGAAAGTTGGCATCTTTTCATCCCTTTCAACAACACCTCTCTTGTTTTATTCATTCATCTTCTTTTTTTATTTTTATCCCTCTCATCCTTTTTTTCTCAGAAAAATTTAACAGGTTTATTTATAATTGTTATAAGGTGGAACTGCTGAAACATGCTCACCGAAGCATTTGTACTTGCATTACTACTTTATGTCCCTACATTTATATTAAAAATTCATAGGGGTGCCTGCAACTATTCAGATGATTAAGCGTCTGCATTCGGCCCAGATCATGATCTCCAGGTCCTGGGATCAAGCCCCATATCGGTCTCCCATCTCGACAGGGTCTCTACTTCTCCTTCTCTCTCTGCCTTTCCACCTGTTTGTGTTCTGTCTCTCTCAAATGAATGAATAAAATCTAAATAATAAATAAATAAATAAATAAATAAATAAATAAATAAACAAACAAATAAATATGATTAAAATTCACATAATAATGAAATGGAAAAACTGCCAATACTTATTTCTTTTTTTTTTTTTTAAGATTTTATTTATTTATTTGACAGAGAGAAACCCAGCTAGAGAGGGAACACAAGCAGAGGGACTGAGAGAGGGAGAAGCAGGCTTCCCGCTGAGCAGGAAGCCTGATGTGGGGCTCGATCCTGGGTCTCCAGGATCATGACCTGAGCTGAAAGCAGTCGCTTAACCAACTGAGCCACCCAGGCGCCCGCCAATACCTATTTCTGTCACCTATTTTTTCACTTGTATTATGTACCTCTTGGTCCCCATGGGGGAGAAAAAATTAACGTTCAGAACTACCAATAGCAACAAGAAGAGAAATCTTCTTTAAAGAATAAAATGTTTTAAAGAATAAAATGTGTCCATCAGAGTGGATTCTGTTAAACAGTTCTGTACCTGTGCCCTGTGCTACCAAAATTGTTAGGTATTTGGCATGGAGAGGCCAGAGGTTGATGTCTTCCAAAAGGCCCACCGGATAGGCATCACTTATCTCCAGGAAAGCACCAAGAGCTGCATCTGGAAGTGCAGATCTATTTTGAACTCCTGGGCAAGAAGTTTGTGAATCATTAGTTCAGTGGACTTCTGATAAAGCCTAATTGCACGAACTGCCTCAATCCCAGCCTGTCAGGGTAAGGTTTCTTCACCCTTCCCATTGGGGACGCACTCTTGCAAGTGGCTCAGTTGTTTCCTCAGTGCTTTTCCCTGCAGGCATCTGTGTGCAGGCGGCTTTGTAGGAGCTCGGTGTAGAGAGACCTCTTTACTTATCCCCCTTCTCCTTCAGCTGCAGCTCAGGGAGCTAGAGGCAGCCCTGGCATTAGCAAGCCACCAGCATAGCCGGGGCTGGGAACACTCTATTCCTCTCTTTTAATTACCTACCATACAATGACCACCATACTACAGTGTTTGATGTGAATCCATTTTCTTTATGTGATTTTTAATATATGTGAGTATTGAGATATATATATATACACATATATATATACATATATATATTTAAAATTTAAATATTTAAATTTTTAGTCTGTACTATGTTATATATTTTACCTTCTACCCTCTCCAGATCACTCCAGAGCTGGATGACTTTAAGACTTTAATTGAGAAACAGCTTTTGGCTATAAACATTCATGTTTAAGGAACACTCCAAATTACAAATTACAAAAATTACCCTGTCTCCTGGTTTTACATGAAATAAAGAATAGATGACTTTCTTACCTCTTTTTTTTCTTTTCTAAAAAAGAGTGCATATGGAAATGACAAAGCTCATAGCACATTCTCACCAAATGCAAAGATTATCCTTAAAAGTCTTTCCTTTTCTTATTCCTTGAGGACATGATTCTCCCACTCCCAAACTCCCTCACCCAAAATGTGTATGCAGCAAAAAGACTTGTATGCATCTGTCTAGCAATGACATATATACAAATACATATCTCCAAATAAAATATAAAGTTACACCACTAAAATAAGCCAAATATTTCAACCATAAGCAAAGGGGAATGATTGCCTCTACATAAAATATAAAATCACATGACTAAAATAAAGCCAAGTGTCTCAGACATAGGCAAAGGGGAATGATTGCATGAGTCAGTAAACTAAACATCTACTATAGCAGCAAGAGGCTGTGAGGTGTGGGGAGGAAAAGGCATCCTGAGAGAGTTGGTCCTTCAGGACCAGTACCCACAGAGAATCAGGAGAGGCAGGAGGAGTAGAAAGCCCTGGTTCTATGGATGGTCAGCACTAGAACACCTCAGGGGCTATTTTGTGGATTTGTTAGAATCAGATGGACATTCTTTTGGCCTTTTCTGGTCTGGTTGTTGCCAGCAGGTGAATAGAAGTGAATCACTAGTTATTGCCTAGTTATTGCCACAATGGATCCTCAGCAGAATCTTCCAGTAATCCCCTGGTCAATCCCTGTTTTGCTCCCTTCAAGGCCTTGTTGAACCTTTCAGCAAAAAAAGGCTGGGGTATTCTTGAAATAGTTCACCACCAGCAGCATTGGCTGCTGCAGGTCCCCAGGGAGCTCCCAGCAGATGTTCTTCTCAGTGTTTCCACCTGTCTCCTCTGATGCTCATTGAAATTGCAGCCAGGTGGGCCTGGCTTTGCACGCACAGAACGGTGTTGAATTTGGACTCTCGTGTTCCCAGGCAGTCTTCTCCAGCCAGAGTTGGCTCCTTCACATGTCTCTGGATGAGTAGAAAGTCCACTTTTGTGCCTTCACCTGGTTTTCCTGAGCGAGAGTGATAAGAAACTTCTGGAGGTATTCCGACTTGTCGTCTTGAATAGCCTCCTCCAGAGCCTTTTAGAATTCTATTATGTGGGGTCTGCTCCATTCCTAGATGTGTTCTCTGCTGTGGGAGGTGAGGATTTCAATCAAGCAGGCTTCACTGGTGCTGGTCTTCTTGAAAGTATCCCTCTCTCACAAATGCCAGAGAGGATGAGGTCTTCATCTGAGCCAAGATGTCTTCTCAGAGCTTCTTGACCGTTCAGATTTCAGATCTTTGATCTAATCCTGGAGACGGCCTTAAAGGACTGGAGGATCTGCTGATATCACTTGTTGGTGCAACTGTACAGGCAACTGATGAAGACCTGCTCCTCTGTCCTGAAGCTTTTCTGAGCCTTCCACAGGAACTTACCATCTTTCAGGGGGTCAAAAATAGGAACATATATTATGGTGCCTTGTTTTTAGACTCTGCTGGAGGCACAGTAGGAGTGATAGTCCCAGATCCCAGGTATCCTCTGAAACTTAGTACTGGCTGTTGCCACCACCTGGGAATGGCATTGACTGCTACCCAAGGTAGGACCCTGGGGGCTGCTACTCAGGGATAAGATAGGCTGCATTGACACTGGGGACCCTAAGTATGGGTTCCTGCCTCCATATGGAGGATTGAATTGTTGGATGAAAGGAGGTTGCCCAAAACCCCTCGAGGGGATGAGAGGATCTCAGGGTACAGGTTTGCCACATCGGCTCCTTGAATATTTCAGACACGATGGTCCTGGATGACCTACCCTGCATAGTTGGCCACATAATCTAGCCCAATAGGGGGCATGTCTGTGTGTGTGGGGAGGAGGGTGTTATCAGCTCAGGCACAACCACCTGGTGGCAGCTGAAGGGTAGCCACCTGCCAGCAGATCATACCCTGGATAATTCACAGCTGAGCCAGCCTCAGGCCATGGGACCATTGGGCTGTAAGTGGTCAACCAGTCAAGCAGGAGTGGCTCTCTCTGCAGACATCCCAGGCACAACACCTTGGGTCTGCCTGGAGCTGGGTCCAGCTGGGGCACTCTGATCAAGATGGGGTATTTTACATTTTCCCCCTTGGTTCCATGAGAGACAGAGTACTTGCAAGGCATTACTTAAATTTGGTTAGATCCTTTGCTTTCCAAATGTTTAGTGGATAAAAGGTCCCCACTAAAGGAGAAGTGTATACTTCAATAACTAACCCCATTTATCATTCTTTGACTGATCTATTAATTAGATTGTAAAGATTTGGGAAAGTCAGTCTTCGCAAAATTTACACTTGATTTTTCTGGAAAGTAAAATGTACAGTAGAATGATAGGTGGAATACTGAGAGTAGATTTTGTTGGTAGTGTATTTTATATTTACTGTAGTGTATGTTCTAGGATTTTCATATGTCTTGTTCTTAGGAAAAAGTTATAATGAAGGCAATTGGTTTATGAGCTATGAATAATGTCACTTGTGTTACGTAAGTTAATAAACAATTGGCCCAAGTAAGTTAGAGTTAAGGGTGCTAGATAAAGAACAGCTATAAATTATGAATAAGATTAAACTATTCATTAGTTGAAATGGTTCAACAAATAATTATATATAACTCTTACTACCCATATGTGAAGTTAGTGTTAAAAAACAAATCCCTGTATTTATAAAATGCACCAATTTGTTCTCCTCTATAGCTTCAGATGTTACCTGATGTAAAACATGTTTCAGAGTTAAGAAAAACAAGAAATAAAAAGCTTTTATTTTCTTCCTATCAGATGAATAAACTCTTAGGCTGCACAATTCATGTTTCAGCATGACTTTTTTTTTTTTTAAGGTTTTATTTATTTATTTGACAGAGAGAAAGATCACAAGTAGGCAGAGAGGCAGGCAAAGAGAGAGGAGGAAGCAGGTTCCCTGAGGAGCAGAGAGCCCAATGCCGGCCTCAATCCCAGGACCCTGAGACCATGACCTGAGCCAAAGGTGGAGGCTTTAACCCACTGAGTCACCCAGGCACCCTTAGCATGACTTTTTAAAAATATTTTATTTATTTATTTGAAAGAGACAGAGATAGAGCACAAGTGGGAAGGAAGAAAAGAAGCAGACTCCCTGCTGAGCAGGGAACCTGACTCGGGGTTTGATCCAAGGACCCCGAGATTATGACCTGACCTGAAGGCAGACACAAAGGACTGAGCCACTCAGGCACACCTCAGTATGACTTTTAATAACACATCAAAGTTCAGCTCAGTTTTGTCTTAGATTAATCACATAGTAGTATTGATGACTCTAAATGTGACAAAATTAAAGAAACAAAAAATTTACAAATCCAATAGTATTTTATAATTAGGTAATAGGAAACATACAATGATTTGACAAAGACTTATTAACATTTCCTTTTATTTCTGAATACCTTTGAGAATTTGTATAAAGGAAAAGTTACCAAAAGTTATAAAATATTTATATTTAACCTTGGAAGTTATTGATCACATAATATTATTTTCTAAAATCAAGATAGGGATAGTGAAGGCAAATTTACAGCACAACATTCCCAAGAGTTCGCTCTAAAAGATAACAGCATTTTTTTAAGAATACCACAATTAAGTAACATATTTTAATCTTTCCTGCTATGGGATTTTTTAAATGGAATTAAGAAAAGGTGTTAGAATATATTCAATATTCTCATTCCTATCTTTAAATTTTGCTTTTAAATTTGTATCACATATCATTTTTATTATTTATTTATATATCTTAAAGATTTTCTTTATTTATTTGACAGAGAGAAACACAGGTAGAGAGGGAACACAAGCAGGGGGAGTGAGAGAGGGAGAAGCAGGCTTCCCACCGAGCAGGGAGCCCGATGTGGGGCTTGATCCTGGGTCTCTGGGATCATGACCTGAGCCGCAGGCAGTTGCTTAACCAACTGAGCCACCCAGGCACCCCTATCATTTTTATTTTTAATATTAACATGTTTAAAATTGGAATTTTCTCTGGGGATCTAATGCACAATATAGTGATTGTAGTTAATAACACTGTATTATATACTTGAAAGTTGTTAAGAAAGTAGATCTCAAATGTTCTCACCACAAAAAATAAATAAATGGTAATTATGCCATGTGATGGAGGTATTAGTTAATGCTATGTTAGTAATCATTTGCAACATAAGAATATATCAAATCATTATATTATATACCAAAAACTTGCACAATTACATCTCAATAAACTGGAAAAAAATGAAATTAACATTTCTGTAAAAATTACTGGAAAATCTAAGGCAAAGGCAAGTGATCAACTTTATCTCTTAAAAAACAATACCCACATAAGACTTCTTCTAATCTCTGCATGTATGCAAAAAATGGCATAACACAAAGGCACTAGAAGTATCTAAATAACATAACTAGAGCATATTTTAATATTTAGGATAATCTGTGTCACAGCCCAATACTATGATGTGGTATTTTTAGTATGTAGAATATTGCTACCCAACACATCCATGGAATGCTCACACCCTCATCTTTGAAACTTACAAATATATTCCTTTACATGGCTAACGGGATATTGCAGATCCAGTTAAATCAAGACTTTGCAATGAGGAGATTGTTCTGAATTATTGGAGTAAACCTGGTATAATCCCAAGTCAGGAGGGTAAAGGAAAGAATCAGAGCTCAGAGTGATGTGGAGCCATGAGCACAAATGTGATAGCTTCTAGAAACTGGATGAAGCAAGGAGTTGATTCTTCCCTCGAGCACCTAGAAGGAACATCAACTTTGCCAATACCTTGATCTTAAAAGTTCTAAACTTGAGAATTATAACACTTCTTTTTTAATTTTCATTTATTTGTTTGACAGAGATAGACAAAGCAAGAGAGGGAACACAAGCAGGGGGAGCCGTTCTGGGGCTCCATCCCAGGACTCCAGGAACATGACACCAGCGGAAGGCAGATGCTTAACTACTGAGCCACGCACGTGCCCCAAAAACTATAACACTTTCATGCTATTTTTTTTTAAGATTTTATTTATTTATTTATTTGCGAAAGAGAGAGTGAACATAAGAGGGGAGAAGGTCAGAGGGAAAAGCAGACTCCCTGTGGAGCTGGAAGCCCAATGTGGGACTTGATCCTGGGACTCCGGGATCATGACCTGAGCCGAAGGCAGTTGATCAACCAATTGAGCCACCAAGGTGCCCTCATGTTATTTTTAAACCAATAATTTTGTGATAATTTATCAAAGCAGTAATACCAAATAAATAGGATTTTAAGAACAAGAAGGTAATATGAGTATTAAAGCCATACATAAAGGACCAGAAACAATTGGGAATTTTTTAAGACTTTATTTATTTACTTGAGAGAGAGAGAGTGAGTGAGAGGGCAAGAGAGAGAGAGAGAAGGTGCAGGGGGAGAGGCAGAGGGAGAGGGAGAAGCAGACTCCCTTCTGAGTAGGGAGCCCAACATGGGGCTTATCCTAGGACTCTGGGATCATAAATTGAGCCAAAGACAGATGCTTAACTGACTGAGCCACCCAAGTGCCCCACAATTAGCATCCTTAATTCTAAAATCTTCATTTAGGAAATTCTATTAGCTATGTTGGGAATCAGAATTTTCACTATTTATATTCTGTTTCAAGCAATGTCTATTTTTTCTCCTAGTTAGGGTCTTTGAAAAGTGTTTACAATGTGTTTTTCCAGTTTTTCCAGTCAATAGATGGTGCTTACGTCCTCATTCACTGAATGTTTCTTTGGTAATAGAAATGTGGTAGAATCTGGTTTCACAATGAAAATATGCTCAGGTCATCCTAATAGAGGCATGGAGCAAGGGAGAAGAGTGGTAACTGAGATCAACCTAAACCAGTTATCTCCTTCTCAACCTACTCAATAGACTATAGATCCCTGAGGACTTGGCTGAGATCAGCAGAGACCAGAAGAATAGTTTCAACTAATCCCAGATTAAATTGCCAACCAAGAGAATCCTGGGCAAAATAATTGTTGCTTTAACCCACCAATAATTATTGTAGTTTGTTACAAAGCAGAAACTAACCATAGACATGTTTTTCCATGAAAACCATGAAATGTAAACAGTCAAGTTTCCAAGATGCCTGAGAAAAGAATACAGCTTCTAAGGATGGCATATTTCCAATACCTACCATATATATGGCCTCTAAATGTCTGGATATAAAACAGACTTTTTGTGAGGAAATCAACTTCAATATGCTAAGACTCTGATATGTCAGGAATATTTGTTATAGCACAACCCAGCTTCACTTTTAAAGGTGTGGATGTAGTGACAGATTGAATTTGTCATAAATGTACTCCAATGTGGATGGCCAATGTTTACTGAAACCTTATTACTTGTCAGACACTATTTTGAAGTCTTCCTTCTCAAATTTAAATGCTTTTAGTGCCCTCAAATTCCATATGAGTTATGTGTCATGATTATTTTCACTTTGAAGACACAGACACTGAAGTAAAGGAGAGTTTATAATTATTAAGGCCAATAATTGATGAATAAAAAATAAATGTATTTCTAATCAATCTACTGCATTTGTCTCAAAAACAAAATGAACAAACAAAACCAAGTTGGATTCTAATCTGTTCACTTCCTGTCAGTTCCACACACAATAACCACATTCAAAATTCTGTGTGAGACATCATTATGAGCTTAATTTACTCATCTTTTTAACCTATATTTCTTTTCTTCAACTTCATGGCAATTACTTGGAGACTATTAGCCTTCAATGTGAATATGGCACCTGTTGTGGATTGAATCTTAGTCGCCAAAATATATATTCAGTTTGTAATTATCAGCGTATGATTTCATTTGGAAGTAAGGTCACTGAAGATATAATTAAGATATAAGTCAAGAAGACGTCTGAAGATACAAGATTGACCCTAAATCACTGGTGGCATTGCAAGAAGAGACAAAAATATACAGAGATACACAGGGGTAATGGAACATGAAAAAAGAGGCAAAAATTGGGGTTAGACATCTACCTGATAAGGATTGTCACTGAACTGGAGTTGGAAGAAAGGCATAGAACATATTATCCCTCAAAGCTTCCAGAAGGAATTAATCCTGTTGATACTTAGTTGATTTTGGACTTCCAGCCTCTAGAACTCTAGGAGAATAATTTTTTTTTAAAGATTTTATTTATTTGACAGAGAGAAACACAGCCAGAGAGGGAACACAAGCAAGGGGAGTGAGAGAGGGAGAAGCAGGCTTCCCGCAGAGCAGGGAGCCGGATGTGGGACTCGATCCCGGGTCTCCGGGATCATGACCCGAGCCGAAAGCAGTCACTTAACCAACTGAGCCACCCAGGTGCCCCTAAATTTTTGTTTTAAGGCACTTTGTGGTGCTTTGTCATTGCAGCCTTAGGAAACTGATACAATATCCTTGACCGAAACTTTGCCATGAATATTTTTATTTATCGAGTAATTTCACTTGGCACCAGTCCTTGAACTAATAATCCTTGCAATTTAGGCATATGCTAGACTGACATATTTTTCATTCAAACCCCACTAAAAACTTTTATGTTCTGTTGACTAAAAGTAGTCAGCTATTCTAACCTTGTAAGCCTCTAAATGTGTAGCTTGTCTTTATTTCCCCTTGTTTCTGCTTGCAAATTGTTTTTTTTCTCCCCTGAGCTTATCTCTTTCTTGTAATATTTTGTCAGATGCAGCCAATAGTAACCAGCATTTTTCTCTCCTAAAGTTCTGTGTTCCAACATTTATCTTTAAATTTTTAGTTTCAGTAAGACTATATGATTCTTGACAATTTATCAGAAAACAAAATTAATAAATATTTTGTTACAGCATTACATTAAAACACTTTCCAGCCTCAATCATCACCACCCTTGCTCTTGCCTCTCAAAGGATGCATAGGGAGAATTCCCCGGAGGCTCTCTTATAAGAGCTCCACCCCAAGGACCTCATTACTTCTTAAGGTCCCCACTACCTAATACTATAACATTAAAGGATAGGATTTCAACATATAAATTTTGGAAGGCCACAAACATTCTACCCATAGCAATCCTGCTAATTAAAACAATGCTGGGAGCTAAGGACACATGATATTAGTAAACACTAGTAATATCTATCAAAGTTTATCTATGTAAGGAGATATTTAGTTGATATTTCTGACTGACAGATGAACCTTTATAAAATTTAAAGGAAAAAAGCAAAAAAAAATTTCAACCATCTAAAAAATAGCAACAAAAAATCTGGTCATTCTGTGAATTAATGATCAATAGTTCTTCAATATTCTAAACATTTTCAATATGGCTCATATCTTAGAATTCCACCATAAATATTTATTTTATTTATGAATACTGATAGGAAATAATATAAAATTATTATATTATTAAATTTATATTTATTATTTATATATTATTTATATTATAATATTATTTATATTAAAATCATATTAAATTATATAAAACAGAAAAGTAGTGTCATATCAAAACTACACATATATGTGTACTAATTTCACCATACAAGAGTGTGTCCCATACATTAAAAAATATATATATACATATATAAAATATATATGTATGTATGGGGTTGTTTATTATATATAATATAATATTACATATATTACATATTATATTACAATATAAGATATTCTTTATTCCAGCTCTGTGTGTGTGTGTGTGTGTGTGTGTGTGTGTTTGCTATTGTGAATTTCTTGAAATACATAACAATTGTAAGGTGAAATCTAGGAGAAAGATTAGTCAAATACAATGGCATATACTTCCAGATGTCTTGTCCCAGGGCCTGTTCAATCTGACTGCAGCACATAAGGAACACAGCTAGGGACTCTATGCATCATTTATGCTGGATTATATTTACAAAGACCAGACTGAACTTCTGAATGATCATATTGAATAGAATTTCACTACTTTCTCAACATCTGCTCAAGGAAATTTGCATAGATACCACATGTGCAAACTAGCAGATAAAGCTTCAGACACTTCAGAGTTTTAAACCAAATTTTGTACAATGTTTCTGATCTGAACCAGTAAGCCTACTTTGATATTCTTTTGGTCCTGAGGGAAATCCTACCTCTTCTATTATTTAGAGAAATCTTGTAATTAAAAAATTTAGTAAAGTTACTTGAGAGGGAAAATAAGTTTGATAACAGAAACTCAACAGTGTAAAAATCTTAAAAAAAACAAAACAAAACAAAACAAAAAAACCACCTTACAGAAGAGATGTTTTAGTGAGGCTGAGGAAAAGTCTAAATTTTTAGTTTTGGGAATTTTAGTGACCCATAGGAGTATTCTGGGCAGTCATTAAAGTAAATGTGCTCATTTAAAAGGACTAGAATCATATTGTTTAAAAAAATTTAAAAAGGCAACTTTGGTATAGCTTGACTTCCTTTTTTAAGATTTTATTTATTTATTTGACAGAGAGAGATTACAAGTAGGCAGAGAGGCAGAGGAGGAAGCAGGCTCCCGGCTGAGCAGAGAGCCCTATGCGGGCCTCGATCCCAGGACCCTGAGATCATGACCTGAGCCACCCAGGCGTCCCTATAGTTTGAATTTGATATTGCTGTTTGCCTATGAGTGAAATGACATGTCTTATATTGTGAAGACATGACCCAAAATTTTTCATTTTTATGGCCTCTTCATTTTACATTGTGGAATTTGGCAAGGCAGATGGAGGTGGGGGGAGTTCTTGTTTCTGATTAAAAGAATCAATTGCTTTCTTTAGTGATTTTCCTACTATTTTGAATGTTTAATTATGCAATAGAAACATTCTTAATTTCCAAGGCTTAAAATGTATCTCTGCAGAGCATTTTGTAAAATAGTCACACACTCTACATTCATTAACCCCCAAATGTGAATCATCTGTTTTCACAGAAGATAAAGTAGAGGGCGCTTTATTATGATTAATTCAAATTATTTCCTAAATTTGAAAAAATTCAATGTTTTACTTATATATACACATATATTTTTTTATAAAGTGAAAAACAGAGAATCAGCAACAATGGGCAGTTCATATTTCAACATAAGAAGATAAGAAGTTGTCTGTGAGGGCAGCTGGGTGGCTCAGTCAGTTAAGCCTCTGCCTTCAGCTCAATTCATGATCCCAGGATCCTGGGATCAAGACCCATGTCAGGGGGCACCTGGGTGGCTCAGTTGGTTAAGCAACTGCCTTCAGCTCAGGTCATGATCCCGGAGACCCGGGATCGAGTCCCACATCGGGCTCCCTGCTCGGCAGGAAGCCTGCTTCTCCCTCTCTCACTCCCTCTGCTTGTGTTCCCTCTCTGGCTGTGTTTCTCTCTGTCAAATAAATAAAATATTAAAAAAAAAAAAAAAGACCCATGTCAGGATCCCTGCTCAGCGAGGGAACCTGCCTCTCCCTCTCCCTCTGCTCATGTGCATGCTCTGTCTCTCTCTTGATCACTCTGTCTTTCAAATAGATAAATAAATAAAATCTTTGAAAAAAGATATTGTGGGGGCGCCTGGGTGGCTCAGTTGGTTAAGTGACTGCCTTCGGCTCAGGTCATGATCCCGGAGACCGGGGATCGAGCCCCACATCGGGCTCCCTGCTCGGCAGGAAGCCTGCTTCTCCCTCTCTCGCTCCCCCTCCCTCTCTCGCTCCCCCAGCTTGTGTTCCCTCTCTGGCTGTGTTTCTCTCTGTCAAATAAATAAATAAAATCTTAAAAAAAAATTTTTAAAAAGATATTGTGATATAAAACTTAGTAACCATTGTTTTCTATTCTAAATAGATTATCTCAAAAGTATGTAACAACAAAAAATAATAGAAATATTTGTCTTAATGCTTTGATTTTTAAAAAATATTATGGAGTAATATTTTAAGGAGTGATGTTGAATAACATGGAGGACAGTAAGAGAAGGATAGGAAATGTGAATTGAGAAAAATCAGAGAGAGAGCGGAAACATGAGAGACTTTGGACTAAGAAACAAACAGGGTTTTGGAAGGGAGCTGGGTGGGGGGATGGGAGAGCCTGATGGTGGTATTGAGGACACATACTGCATGGAGCACTGGGTGTGGGGCATAAACAATGAATCTTGGAACACTGAAAAAATAAAATAAAATAAAATATTATTAAAATAAATAGATACATAAAAAATAAAAATAAAAATATTACAAGTATAGTAAGAGCCAACACCTATATAAAATTCAACATTTAATAATGTATTTCCTTGTAAAAAGACAATCAGATGAACATTTTAAAAACTGATTTTCTATATGCAAAATTACAATTTTATACATTGCAGTAATTCCACGTAAAATTATGAAGAAAAAAGAACTTACATTCTGTAAATGCGTTGTCTCTTTCAAATGAAAACATGTGCCTATGAATACCTATAAACTGTAATGTATTTTTTTAAAATTTTAATGTAATTTAGTTTTGTTGTTGTTATTTTGGTTTACTTTTTCTAAAGGGATCACCCTTTCTAGCCTACTGTCTTTATATAAGGAGCATAATTCAATATGTCCCAAATAATTTCTATCCCTTTGGGCATTTAAACTGTAAAATTGGCAGTCATGGTTTTATACCTATTCAATATTATAGGTTTCCCATATAATTCTTTCTTTCTCTCTCTTTCCTTGCTTCTTTTTTCTTTCTTTCTTTTTTCTTTCCTTCTCTCTTTTCTTTTCCCCTTCCTTCCTCCCTCCCTCCCTCCCTCTCTTTCTTTCTTTCTTTCTTTCTTTCTTTCTTTCTTTCTTTCTTTCTTTCTTTCTTCTTCTCTCTCTCTCTTTCAAATATTGTTAAAACAAACATAGCATAAAATTTACCATCTTAATCATTTTCAATTGTTCAGCTCAGTAGTGGTATAAATTCACATTGTTTTGAAACCAATATACAGAATTTTTCCATCCTGTAAATTTATACTCTATACTCATTGAACAACTCCCTATCCCAACCCCACCACCCTACCCCCTTAGGAAATGCCTTAATGAGTTAGACTACTCTAAGTATCTCATGTAAGTGGAATCATACACTATTTGTTCTTTTTTGATTGACATATTTCACTAAACATAACTTTCTTAAGCTTCACTCATGTTGTAACGTGTTAGAACAGCTTTTCTTTTTAGGGGTGAATACTATTCCATTGTATGTACCTACCACTTTTTATTTATTCACTGATTCACTGAAAGGCATTTGTGTTTGGTTCATATTTTGGCTATTATAAATATTGCTGCTATGAATAAGAGTGTATAAATACCTCTTTGAGAGTCTACTTTTGATTCTTTTGGATATAAACCCTGAAGTGGAATTGATAGATTGTATAATACTTGTATTTTTGATTTTTTGAAGAACCAACATACTGTTTTTACATAATGACTGTAACATTTTATATTTCCACCAAGAGAGCATAAGGCTTTCAGTTTTTCCACATCTTTAACAAAACATTATTTTCTGTTCTTATTTCCGATAGTACCCATCCTAATAGCTATATGATGATATATCATTTGACTTTTATTTGCATTTTCCTAGTAATTTATGATGTTGAACATCTTTCACTTGCTTGTTGACCACCACACATTCCTTGTATTTGGAAAGATCTCATTCCTACTTTTGATCCCAGAGATGCATTAGAAATGTACTTTCCTATATAAGTGTGTTATATAGTTCCCAGCCTATTGATATTGATACTGTTGCCTAAAAACACTTGAGGGCATTCACCTAGACCCTTTATACTCACAAAGAGCCCCACAGTCTTCTACCACCACAGAGTTAATGTTGTGATCAGCCAGTCCTTGTGGTTCTTGTTATGATTTCACGGCGCCCCTCCGTAAAATCATCAGGTAATTTTGAAGAACAAGATTTAGTACTCACAGTCCTAGAGGGTACACAGCACACTGTAGGGCTACACAGTGAGATCTGAGGGTAGAGAAAGAGGGAGGGAACAAGAACTGGAGGAGCTCTGCCTTTACTAGGGTCAGAGGGTGGTATGCCTAGAGTTTCACAGGTTCACTCTTCATTGGCAAATTTAAAGCATAAGAGTCAAGGGCGCCTGGGTGGCTCAGTAGGTTAAGCCCCTGCCTTTGGCTCAGGTCATGATCTCAGGGTTCTGGGATCGAGGCCTGCATCAGGCTCTCTGCTCAGCAGGGAGCCTGCTTCCTCCTCTCTCTCTGCCTACTTGTGATCTCTTTCTGTCAAATAAATAAATAAAATCTTAAAAAAAAAAACCATAAGAGTCAGAAATGAAATTAAGGAGCAGGAAGAGGAAAACAAAATTATAAAAGGTTCAATTATATAGGTTATATGGGGTTTTTGAAAAGAGAACTTCATGGGCAGTGGTGGCCTGATTCCTTGTATAATTTTTTTATATAATTTTTTTAAAGATTTTATTTATTTATTTGGCAGAGAGAAACACAGCCAGAGAGGGAACACAAGCAGGGGGAGTGAGAGAGGGAGAAGCAGGCTTCCAGCTGAGCTGGGAGCCTGATGCAAGGCTCAATCCTCAGTCTTCAAGATCATGACCTGAGCCAAAGGCAGTTGTTTAACAAACTGAGCCACCCAGGCGCCTCTCCTTGTATAGCTTTTTGAGAGTAGTTGTGACATACAGTTGGCAATAATTTTATTCAAGATGGATGTCTTGAAATGGATGCTTCTGCAATAAAAAGCTTAATGTCAGACACATTACAATCAAAACATTTAAAATGTGTCAGGCCCTATAATATGGAATAAATTAATTCTACTATTTTAAAAATACTACAACATGGAATTAGAGAGCTTTCAATGTCCCATGTATTTATTTTATTTTATAGTTCTATAAATGATTTTGAGTTTTCTTCATATGCAGAATGCTTCATCTGCATGTAACATTTTATTTTCTGTAGTTATATGTCTATTTTATTTTATTATTATTATTATTATTTTTTTTAAGATTTTATTTATTTGACAGCGAGAAACACAGCCAGAGAGTGAACACAAGCAGGGGGAGTGAGAGAGGGAGAAGCAGGCTTCCCGCCGAGCCGGGAGCCCGATGTGGGACTCGATCCTGGGTCTCCGGGATCATGACCTGAGCCGAAGGCAGTTGCTTAACCAACTGAGCCACCCAGGCGTCCCATGTAGTTATATGTCTATTTTAAAGAACTTTTTAAAATCATGAAGGGTAGGTATAACCGTTGTCTTTCACCTTAATAGAATTATGTAACCATGGCATTGAACTTGAAGTTTATTTAATAAATAAAATGTGACAATTATTTAAATCTTTACTGAATTTAAGGACAGTTATTCCCTCATACATTATGGAAAGTTATGCTTTCTCATTACCTACAATATGCACAAAGCTGTGACATGATTGTAACTGTCTGGAATAAGCTTGGGGATTTTACCAAGCTTCTCCTTTATCATTAATACCTTACTACCTCTTCTCAGAAGAGAGAGATGCAAATCTATATTATGCCCCTTTTATGGATTGACCCCAAGTTTCCTGGAGATGACCATCAGAGAAAGAACCATTTATCTTCTCATTTTATCTTCCTGTTCTCTTTTTTGATATCAAAAATAACTTTCAATTAGTGGTCTTGGGGAAAAAAAATGTTCTAATGTTACTAGTTACTATAGCAGCACTAAATCCCCAAATTCCTGAATATACTTTCCCTCATTTCCTCAATGTAGGTTTTCAAAATCCCATTTTTTGTTCACCATGTACATCATTTTGCAACTTAACTGGGGGGGGATCCTTTATTATTTTTTCATACAAAGTTGTACTTGTGTAGTATAAAATATTTTTAGTCTTTTATTGTCAATAGAAAGATTTCATATATTTTTGTTATTTTGTCATCATAAAAACCTCAATATTATTGGGACAGATATGATTAATTCTATTCTGTAATTCAGAAAAGTGAATTTCATAAAGCTAAATGATTCCTTAAATATCCCACAGTTATGTGTGTACATGTATGTGTATGTGTGTGAACTTATTGGTCAGTAAAATACTTTCTTATGAGCTCATGAGAAAACAGAGTTCACATCAATTATATATAATTTTATGTGTGTATGTGTGTGTATGCATTGAAGTTTTGCCCAGATTAGACTTACATCATCATACTGATGCTAAAAATATACTTATTTATATGTCTATAACATCAAGACAAAATAAACAGGTAAAATTTATAAAACTGTACCTCTCAGTTTGAAAACATTACTCATTTTTGTTATACATGTGTATTCATATATTTATCCATATTTCTGTGTATCTGTGTAAAAGTATTTGTTGAAATAAGAATATGAATCCCTTCACAATGGTAGACATTCGGACCAGTATAAGACATGTTATTTCTCTTATTAAATATATCTGCTGAATATGATTAAGGGAGCAAATAAAGTAGAAAAAAGTCCCCTACTGGGGATCAGAAGTCATTAAAGTTAGAATCACTAATATATTCCCATGAGTATAATTAAATGTAGAACAAGCCAGTTATATATATATATATATATATATATATATGTCGCCAGAGAGTGGTTGATAGGTGAAGCCTCGTTTAGTAAAATAATGAGAAAGCTGGTCATTTTAGAAATACTATAGAAACTAACTTGCCTGATTCCCCATCTATCTCAAACAGTTCTAACAGGTAGAGTAAGACAAAATATATCTAGAAACACTCTTCTGTATTTCTATCTGGAAATTAATAGAGAAAAAACCAAATCTATAACGATCACAAAATAAGTTTTATAAATAATCTTAGTACTATGCTGAGTGGAAATAATGTATGTAATTCATATTCAATGTAACTTTAGAATTTGAGTAAGTTTATGGTTTATTACATTAAAAATGTTGACATAATAACAACCCACATTATCAAATGATCTTCACTTTTAATTTATATCAATAGTTCTCTATGAAAAAGATGATCATAAAAACACCAGACCATTGTTATAAAATAATTTTCTATACTGTAAAGTATGATGAGGTTTAGGAATTAAGCAATAGTCCCATTAACTATATTAGGATATGATATCTGTAGGTCTCACTCTTAGTCTATTTATCTGTCAACCTATATTGTTGGTATTTTCTCAGTTCTTTCAAATAACACTTTTGTTATGAAACAAATAAAATTCAACTAAATAATCAGATTCCATGCAATTGTTTTTCCTAACATTATAACATATTAAAATTAATTTACTTACTGTTCAATATTAAATGCATTTTATGTATCAATAGTATGTTAGAAGCTAAGGTTAAAAAAATTAAATCTGGGTGCCTGGGTGGCTCAGAGGGTTAAGCCTCTGCCTTTGGCTCAGGTCATGATCTCAGGGTCCTGGGATCAAGGCCCACATCGGGCTCTCTGCTCAGTGGGGAGCCTGCCTCTCTACTTGCCTCTCTGCCTACTTGTGATCTCTCTCTGTGTCAAATAAATAAATAAAATCTTTAACAACAAAAAAAATTAAATCCATACTTTAAAAAATGGATGAAAATGAAGGCATTTTTTTCAGCTCAAGAGAAAATAATGGAAGGATTCTTCATAAATAGTAATTTTATTTAAATTATTAACCTGATCTAAAAATATAAACATAAATATATCATCTATAAAGGGTTAACACCAAGTAGTTTCCAAGAACGGATATTTTTAAAGTCGAGTTGTATTTAAATATTACAAAGAATACAGAAAAATAACTGTAAATTTGGATGCTGTAATCATATTTGGATCTTTTGAACATGGCCTGAAATTCCATAGCTCTTGTAATTGCTGCTTAATTTAACAGATCTTTCTTTTTGAAAGTTTTACCTGAAAATTTTCTCTGCTTCACCTAGTATTATATGCCATTCAGTATCCTCTTCTCTCTCATGCCTCCTCACATATTTTGCATTCCATCTTGTTCTTCCTCTCTCTCAAAACATCCCTCAACAAAATCATCCATGGCATTCATTTAACAAAAGACAAAGTCCAAGGGCCATTTATTTAACCTGTTACCCGTACTTCACGTCACTTCATCCTTCCTGAAAAACTGATTTTCCCTTAATTTTCAGGAAACTATTTCTTTTTTCAATTTCTAACTTATTTCACTGTTTGATACTTCCCAGAATTCCTTGTGAATTCTGTTAATTTTCCCAGATTTTAAATTTGGATGATATTCTGGGCATAGTCTCAGCTCTTTTATTTTCTATCAAAGTTCTCTCACTAGCTTCTTTCATTAGCACATACATGGTGATAACTGGTAAGTTTTTAGTTTCAGCCAGAACCTCTGGTAGGATATCCAGATACAATTACCATTTTCAAACTTTATTTTCATATGACTGTTTAATAGCATCAAATATAAACATCAGTAATCATTTTGGCAGTTCTAACTCCATACTATTCCATTGTCAGATCTGACCACTGTTCACCATAATATCTATCACAACCACTCTGATCAAAGCCATCACCATCTCTTTCATAGAATACTGGAATCTAGTTTTCACACATTACTAAATGGCTCATTTCTAAATATGTCACCTCACAGTTCAGAATTATCCAATGACTTCTTAACTTTATTTAGAATGAAGTTAAAAGTCGTTATCATTCCTTCAAAGTCATGTGCAAACTTAGCCTTTCCTTTCCTGCCATCAGCTCTCACAACTACAACTATTTCTCTATATGCATCGTCTACACTGACATTCCTCTGGTTTCCAGTCACAAACAAGTTTTTCCTTAACAATCTTTACAATGATTACCAAGGGTCAATCTGCAAATCCACAATATTGATGTAGGGAACTATTTTAAATCCATGCTAAACTGTGTGACAGGGTAAAGATGATAGGGACAGAGATGCCCTGCACCCTAGAATAGTTTTAATCTTTCTAATTTAATGCAAAAAAATGAAAAGTGAAATAAACAGAAGTTAAATTTGCACAGAAAGACTTGTTGAATGTTAATATACTCTTATATACTCATCATCATACACACACGCACCAACACACATGCATATACACAAACTCCCATAAACATGCACCATTAAGAAAATGCTCATCAATTCCTACTTTTCCAAGTCTTTGTGTGTTTGTGTGTGTGTGTGTATATATATATATATAGATAGATCTATCTATCTATCTATCTATATATACGCACATATATATCTGTGTAGATATATATATATATACATATCTCATATATATATAAATGTATATATCATATATATGTATGTGTTTAATTTTACAAAATAAAGGTTTTGGAACTGGTAGATATCCTTTGTGCTCCTTTATAGATCTTTCCACTGTGTCCCTGAATAAGGCTATGTTGTATGAACTATGACAAGGAACAACCTTGGTCACAGAGTGACAATGAGATACAGATATACTCATCCACCAGGGAAGAGATGATTTCCTCCTCATGGCTCTCTCTGCCTAGGTTGTTCAGGCAACTGCTCCACCTATTTTTTACTCCTCAGGCTAAATATTAGATACAGTTTACAGCTGTTAATATTTTCAAGTTATCATATAAGCTGTTGCATTCTCTCGTGGGATTTCTACAACCAACTCATATCTTTGTAAATAACTCTTGTAAACTTTTCTCAACTTACCCCAAATACACAATTTTGTGTTTCATTTGTTTTTGTTCAGAACCTTGATTTACATGCAGCTGTTAAAAAGGGTAAGTACATGAACCCATTATGTGTATTTACTTAGGTTTTACTTGTGAATTTTGCAAATTTTTACCAAGAACATTATCAGCATCTGCTTTAGAGCTACAGAGCAAGCACTCGATTTACTGTTTTGAAGAGCTTCACATTTGGGCAATCCAGATACCTGGAACATTTATTAGACCCAGAGCCTCTTTTTTTAATGTATGCTTGTGGATATATAATTTTGACCACACAGAGGATGGTTAAATGAGAGGCAGAGGTAAAGTCCTTGTATTTGTATTTATATTTTCCTCAATTATTATTTACACGATTTAGAACCAGTCTAAAGGTAACATAAAGCTCATGACAACCAATTAGCATGGTAGTCAACAGCTGTTAAATATACCTACCAGAGCCTCCCCCATCATGAGTTCTCTTACTTTGGATTCAAAAGGCAAACACTAAAAGTCTGTGCAGTTAATGCCACTTCATATTTTCTTAAATGGTTATGCATCTCCAGTCACTCAAAATACAGTAGATTTGGACTAAGGAATGCATGTGGTTAAATAAAAAACTTATGTTCAAAAAAAAAACCAACTTGTCTTCTCTTAAATGTCTAAATATTAATTGTTTAATCATATAGATGCATTTTTATTTAGATGATCATAGAAATCATGAGATTTCTCCTTCAGTTAATAACGTGGTAAATTATATTTATATATATTTATATATATTTAAAGATTTTGTTTATTTGACAGAGAGAAACACAGCCAGAGAGGGAACACAAGCAGGAGGAGTGAGAGAGGGAGAAGCAGGCCTCCCGCCGAGCAGGGAGCCCGATGTGGGACTCGATCCTGGGTCTCCGGGATCATGACCTGAGCCGAAGGCAGTTGCTCAACCAACTGAGCCACCCAGGCACCCCTATATTAATATATTTTCTAATAATGAGCAAACCTATATCTACAACATACTCAACTTGATTGTTTTATTTTTTGAAAATTTTTCTTTATATTGTGTTTGATAATATATTATTTAGAATTTTTGTAAATATATTTAAGAAATTGATTAAGTTATAATTTAGGCTCTTCTATCATCCTTCTGTAATTTGGGCATTACTGTTATGAAAATTTTGCAAATAATTTTTAAAGCAAGATTGTCTTTTGTATTCTTTGAGAAAATTTAATGAGATTTTATTTATCTTTTTCTCAACTATTTTATAGAACATACCTATAAAATCATCAGGCTTGCCTTGTATCTGTATTTTGCTTATTTTTTTCCTTTATTTTAGGTGAGAGGAAGCTTTCAACTGGTTCAATATCAACAATTAAGTGTATAGAAATAGACTATTTCTTCTTGAGTCAGTTTAAGTATTGTGTATTTGTAGGTATTTGTTTGTTTCCAAGTTCATTGGTATACAAATATTTATGTTTTCATTTTAGTATCTATCACATTTATAATTATACATCCTTTTTTATTTCTTGATTTGTGCATTTTCATAACATGTAATCAATAACTAATGGCAAGTTCTGAAACATGACCACATGAGTGTTTGTCTGGAAAAGATGAAGTAAAATATAGGTTTCTGAAAAATCAGAATAATGGGATATTGAGATAATTAAACCAGGTGCAATGGTGAACCACAAGCTGCTAAATGTTTTGATGAATATGGGGAACTATAAAAATGAGGTCACATAAGAATGAAAGTAGGAAACATGGTAGGTAGTACAATTTGATGTCAGGCATATCAAATAAAAGTGATATTGTTTCAAAATATCAAGATAGAGTGATGTAGACATATTCCCTACTTTCAAATTATAATGTCAAAATAACTAATGCTAGCATTTACACATATATAAATAATTTGATATATCAATAAATTTTTTATGTATTTTACATATACACACACATACACACACACACTACATATAATATTGTTAACCACTGGAAAGCATCAAGTTGTCAGGAAATTGATTATACAGTATTATCTTTTGAAAATTTAAATGCTAAGTATATTTTTGCCGGGGTCATTACTTAGCCTGCTACTATTAAACATTTTTTAAATTAATGATTGGGGTGATGAACCAGAGTGTCTTTATTAAATTTGCTGATGACACCAATTTGGTAGGACAATTAGCACATTTAAAAACTGGATTAAATTTCAAAATGACCTTGATGAGTTGGAGAGGAGCCTGGATATAAACAAGATGAAGTTGATTAAGTTCATGTGCAGTAATTCATTTACCCTTTTTCACATTTACAGTGGCCAAACCATTATGCAACTCTGAACAGAACTTTTAATAAAAATAGTTTGAACCATCTATCTTCATTGCAGTACAATAACAGCAAATGTGAAGTCAAGATTTTGGTGTATCCAACTGGCATAAAAATGAACTTCCTAGTCTAATGAAATTGATGTTGCTTCCAGGATTCTTCAAGGCATGAACATCAAGTTTGAGATGGAAATATGTCTATCAGAAATCACTTAGAACTCATCGCAGCAATGGCCACAATTGCCAAACTGTGGAAAGAGCCAAGGTGCCCATCAACAGATGAATGGATAAAGAAGATGTGGTACATATATACAATGGAATACTATGCCTCCGTCAGAAAGGATGAATACCCAACTTTTGTAGCAACATGGACTGGACTGGAAGAGATTATGCTGAGTGAAATAAGCCAAGAAGAGAA